>OMNV01009964.1:15439-32122 GCA_900303265.1 Brotula barbata | reverse complement strand
GTTGGGGGGGGGTGGGGGATCTGGACTGGCTCTCTAACACCAAACGCTGGGTGTTCTGTGTTGTTTGGTCCTGACAAGCTCACTGCCCATACGTACAGCACCATTTCCCTCAAAGACTAAAACAAGACTGTGCCAAACAAACACAACATTTGCACACTTGACCCTGCAAAAAGCATGAGTAGTGTTCTGAAATGTATTTATATGTAGTGAACAACACGTCACTGTTTTGTGGTTGTGCCATGGCTTCTGCAGAAACGAAAACAAAAGATCAGCACTAACAACTGCAACCGAAACAAACCCAGAACTCAGATTTCGTAATTTATGTCCTTTTTTGCTTTCCTTTAATCTTCCCAAGGGGGTCACACCATGGCTGGTAGCCTGAAAAGGGTAAAGACAGACTCTTGATTATTGTTGCTTTATTGTGGGTGAGGCCTGCGTCGGGGTTCATATGAACAGGTTTCCACACTCCTAAGGCTCAGCACCACGAGCGTGTTCTCGGACAGCCGCGCTTTGCTGGATGAGAGGGAGAACTTAGAAGGAAATGAGGCTGACGTGGATTTAAGATGGGACAGGCCCGCTCGGAATTCCGCCGAGCACGTGGGAAGGATTACGCAGAAGAGTCTCGTTGATCTCTGCAGAGATCAGCTGGAGCTCGCGAGGCTTCAAGGTCTACTGAGTGCGTTCACAGAATGAGATCATTTTTATTCTATTTGATTTTTTTTATTCTCATTTTATAAATTGCTTGTATTTGGTGTATAATAGCCCTTGGTGCCTCAAGCTTTTATTCATTCCTTTATCAGAAATATATTGTATTTTGAGTTATAAAATATGTGTGTCATTGCAGAAAGGAACCTTTGTTTGTTTGAGAAAAAAAAAAAAAAAGCAAATTTTTGGATGGTATTGAAAAGACACAAATTACGCACTGTTTTCAATGGTTTAACTGGCATGTAGATAAACAGTAGCCTCTCCTGAACATGCGGTGAGATGTTTGGTGGTAAAAATCTGAATCAGAAAAATATATCCGTAATCTATAAAGCTCTGTACACTGATCTTACTGAGGTGTTGTAATGAATATGCTCCTTGTTCATGCTGGACTCGTTGTATTGAATGTTATTTGTACAGTGTTATCAACTCGCTGCATGTAAACAATTTATTGGATTTACTTACAGCTTCCTTAAATGTTGGGCAAGAAGAATTTATTTGCAGAAGTGCATTTAAAGGCCTTGCTCACTTGGGGCGGGGCTCGGCTCGTTTTTTGATGAAACAAGCAACAATCACAGGCGCTTCTTTCGCCCGAACGTATCTTGGATTTCAGTTGCGACAGATTTAGGATGCCTACACGACACTGAACGTTTATGGTCTTAAAGATGACAGTGTGTAGTAACATTAGTGTTTAGACACACACACACACACACACACACACACATGCAAAGAGATGTTCAATCGTAGATGTTCATTTGATCTAGATAACACAGTTTCAGTGGTGGCCAGTTATGTCACATTCCACATTGGACACATGGAGCAAAGTAGCTTGACTAGTTTTTCACCCCGTTGATTTCGCTATGTTACCAAGGTTACACATCAGACTTTTTTTGTCGTTCGTGGGGCATAAGCATGTGAAAACAACTGTATAAAGTCCTTTCCGAACAACTAGCATAGAGCACCAACAGGAAGTAACCCTTGTGATGTCATAGAATCCGTCATACGGTTGTTTTTGCAGGCTAACTTCTGCTTCCCGTGATCAGTACGATGACTTTTTTTTTTTTTTTGTAAAATCAGTTGAGTGGCTCTTTAAAGTTGCTTTCTGACACAGTCACTGCTATGCAAGGTGATATTCATGGTACTCCTTTTTTTAACATTTGAAATATGCATGAATTATGAGGACAAAAAATGCAATTTGTTGTGCTGTAGTAACCACGGGAGGATTTCATGAGCTACGTTTTATTGTTAGTTTATCATAATACAGAATGGATGTTCATAATGGTGCTACCTGTTAGTAGCAGTGGCGAGAACACACAACAGGTTTCTTCATTGTTGTTGTTTTTCTTATGTATGTAACAAGTGATTTTGTGCATATATTGTGTATTTGCCTCAGTATATAATTTATTTTTCCATGATTTCTTAAATGAAGGCATTTTGGTTCTTAGCAGGCATTCCTTTCAAAGTGTCCGTTTTTGGGGTTATTTCTTGTGTCGGTTTCTACTGTTTTCTGTTCATATGAAGTTGTTTGGGTCCCGAAACAGTCACGCGAATGCCACACAGTGTGAGTAAAGTCGTTTGTTCACTGTGCATTTACTACAGCTACGGGCCTTTACACTCAATTCTTCCGCTTTTATTTAATTTTGTGTCAGAAAGCTAATGATGGCAGCAAAGTACTGATGGCCTGAATGTTGTCAGGCGCTACAATGCAACAGTGCAACGGCAAATATCACAGCTTTCTCCTTTCTCTCTCTTTGCATTGAATGTAGTTTGATATATGTATAGTGGATTATTAATGTACTGTTGAGATGTGTGCTCAATTGACAAAAAGTGCAATTTATACGTGCATCATCAAATGCAGCTTGAGTATCACGCGTGTGATGAGTATAGCTTCATTTGTTTGGTTATGGTCCCGTATATACCACTACCTGAGAAAAAGACGTTTATTTAACTGAAGATAGAAACTAATGTAAATATGGACCTTTCATTCAGACTGAATTTGGTTGATTTTTGCCTCAAATACTGTTCAGTCACTTACGTTTGACTGTCATTTCCATTGTTTAATATTTACTCTGTCTTTGTAATGTTTTTCTTGACATTCATGTTTTGATTTTCTAGTCATTGTGACAGTATTTTGGATTAATTTACTCCCATACGGTGCTACGTCCATGGCACTTGCAGCTATTTTTATTTTTATGGATTTTCTTTTTGGATTGTTGTGATTGTTTTCTTTACTTTTTGCATTTTTAGGCCAATATAGATGACACATTTCTTTCCATTTCAGTGTTAGTCGGTAGCAACATGACTCACTAATATTCTTCATCTGTGAGGTTGTCCTTCTTGCACAATGATCCTGAGTCTCTCACGGAAACTCTCACCAGTTCAAATGCCTCCAATGCAGCACAACCTTCCAGTAATCGGTCTATTTCCCCAAACACCCGGATTAAAATTCATACCAGGAAAAAAAACGACAATTCTCCAGAGTTAAAACCACGTTTCTTTGGTTGTGGTATGTGTATTTTCCGTTCTGCCTTTGTATTACTTTTCTTTTACACGCTTGATTGACATTTAAATGAAGATGCTCATGTTCACACATATTTTAAGATGAAGTTTCTTATGACTGTACTGTTGGAGCCAAATAAACACAGTCCTTCATTATAGCTGTGGCATTAATGGTGTTCCTTGCAAAGAACCTGCTCGATATCCTACTCGACATAATTAAAGGGACAAAGTTAATCAAATACAAGCGAGCCTAAAAAAGAATGAACTTTAAGGCTATTGGTGTTGTGCTGAATGGGCATGTTTTAGTACCTTTCTCTGAGAATTACTGTAGCTCACAGATAAAAAAAACATTCTTTTACAAATAAGCAAATGTATTTTTTAAATCACATCTCTAAACCATATTATATTTTGTATAAGCAGCACATTGAGATACCTGTAGAATCTAGATTCTACAGGTGTAGGCTTATATTTGACTTGACTATTTTACATAGCCTACTTGATTAAATGATCATGGAGGACAACAGTATTACATTCATATATATATCAGTGTGGGGCCGTGCATTTGGTACCTGGGCCTTCAGTGGGGACTTACTGGACTTAATCCAACTCTTAATACCACTGTCACGTCACAATTATCGGGGTTGGCCAACCTCTCCTCACGATGTCCAGCTTTTCTGGAAAAGTCCGCCTTGAAAATGGATTTTTAAGTATGTCCGAGACCAAGTCAATTTCTCCTCCTCCGTCAGAAATTGTGGGCGTAAAAAATTCTAACTCACATGTATTAATGTGTTCAGACCGGTACAGACGTGTTTTGGTAGTCGAACTTGGCTGTAACAGTTTTGCTCTGACCGACCAATCAGAGGACAGAAACATGCTGACATCATTGTGGGCCAGATAGATGGAACCTGAGGGGAGAATTAAAAATCTGGTTTGGTTAATTAATTAAATTTGGTTAAAGAAACAGTCCCATAGACAGACAGACAGACAGATAGATAGATAGATAGATAGATAGATAGATAGATAGATAGATAGATAGAGATAGGTACTTTATTCATCCCCAAAGGGAAATTCTTTCGTCACAGCAGCAAAACGAAAAAACATCAGATAACCTACATTAATATCCTCAATATGAGAATATAAAAGGACCTTGTAATACAAAGTATCGTAGTGGGAATATGAAATGTACAGTCTATGTGTTAGATACAGAATATTTAGTATTAAAAAAATCATACTACTGACTAATTTAATGCATAAATTAATGCAGGATATGTGATGAATTCTTGTTAAAAAGAGTCGTCAATGTGTTTGGGAATGTTACTTCCTGGAATAGACCATAATTTACAAAGAATCCATCTGATTTTGTCACATCATTGTGTATGACTGTAAGATAACTGATCTATGGAATGTGAATAAATCACACAAAACTATATATGAAGAAATTGTGAATTTGGTGATTTGCAGGTGATTTCATGATAATTCATACATTACATTCTTGAGTGCGTTCGTTAAACATTTTATCGGTTTATGATTTGTGCCCATGTAGATTACCAAATAATTTAATGGAGCAAGACGACTCGGTCTCCATTTGCAAGCCCGGCCCACATTTTGCCCGTACCGACACGCCTCGGCCGCGCGTAAACCTCGCCGCGTCCCATGTGAAAAAGTGATTCGTGAAGTCTGGAGCTGACGTCATGTCCTCGGTTCGCCTTCACCCTGTCACAGCTGAATCAACAATGACGTCTGAGCTGTCAGCGCGAGCGCCGCGCGGCTTCTGGGCTCGTGCGTTTGACCGTGTGCGCGCGGGCACACGCGGGTCTATAAGCGATCAGAAGCGTCGATCCAAATGCTTCGAGTCGCGAGGAGACGTGGGCACAACATCGCAATGTCGACGGAAATATTGGAAAAAAGCCAAACTATCGACCTGAGGAAGAAGTATATTGGGTGAGATATGGAGATTCTAAAACTCGGCTTGTGTTTGCTACAACGCTGCGAATTATTTAAGGTTAATTTAAATGTTAATGATGGACACTTAAGAGGGAAGGAGTTTGTCCACGATCTTACAATTCACCAGAGAAAACACCACAACAAAAGGACCACAGACTTATTTCATCATTTGTTTACTCGGTTTGATTCTCTATAATAGAGAGAATTTGTACGTCATTTGTAAGTGCTGTTTTCTGTAGCGCTTTACAGTATTTGCCATACACACATTTACTTGCTTGTCCGGAACAATTTGGGGTTCGGGTCTTGCTCAGGGACCTTCGACTTGGAGGAACAGGTGTTCGAACCGGCAACCCTTCGATCACCCATAGCCACGCCGCCCCATAATCATGAATATGTTTGTGCAGTATTGTCATTATATAAAGTGCAAGTATCAGCACGGTATTATAATAATAATAATAATAATAATAATAATAATAATAATAATAATAATAATAATAAATAGTTTACTACATGGTAATATATGCTGAATTAAAGTGACCTGTAATAGACAAAAAGTAAGGTGCGCTCTGTATTACACCAGGGCCAGAACAATATTGGATTTTTTTGGGGGGGCGATGCCGACACGGATTATTAGGGACTAAGAAAATTCTGATATAGATATATCGGCCGATATTATATACGTATATACTGTATATTTATAACAGAACATATACATAAACTCAGATGTTTTGCAGTGATTCAAACATGGTTATTAAACACTTTTGACAAAGATATCTTTATATTTGAACAAACCTTATGATCAAAACGCACCTACTTGTTACACAGTACAACATTTTAAAAACAAACAGATTTTTTTTATACATATATTCATGTGTTTTCAACTATTGCTACATAAAATATCGACTGACATAATTGGCAAACACACACAATGGGTCACACCCAAATGTATTCTCTTCCAGTCGTACTTTATTAACCTCAGCTCTTCTGCAGGCCGTCCTGTAAGATTTTCTTCAGCCATGACCCGATCAAGATCATAAACGCTAAAGGACAGTACATGTACGACGAGAAAGGACAACGCTACTTGGATTGCATCAACAACGTGGCTCATGGTAATCACACAAATGCACACACGCACGCACACTTGCTTTGCATTGTTTCTCTGTGCATTTGTGTGACTACTGACTCTTATAAGTGCGAGAAAGCGCATGAGCGACAAGATATTAATTGCAAATGACGTATTTGTGTTCACAATTAAAGTTGTTATATCTAAAGTCTTATGTTTACCAGAATACATACATACAATATATACAAATACACAATATATTTGAGTAACAATTGTTAATATAACTAATGTTTATATCTATATAAGGTATTTCCCTGTAGAGAGAGACAGAAATGTACAATGGGATGTCTCCTGCTCCAACGTGTTTACGACTCTTTCATTTCAGTACATCCAGTTAGTCGGAAGCATTTAATTGTCATATGTTTTCCACTGACAATGACGAGACACAAGGGGTGTTTTGTTTCCTGATAATGATGACCTGTTCTAATCCTGTTCCCGTTTTTAGTGGGCCACTGTCACCCAGATGTGGTCAAGGCTGGAGCTGGGCAGATGGAACTCCTGAACACCAATTCTCGTTTCTTGCATGACAACATTGTGCTCTTTGCCCAGAGACTGCAAGCCACATTGCCTGACAAGCTGTCTGTGTGCTACTTTGTCAACTCGGGGTTTGTTTGCATATTTTCTCCTCCTTTGTGTGCTGCAAGCCATGAGAGAGGATTTAGCCAATGTTGCTTTTGACTTGGGTGTGGACCAGTGGGCGGAATTCAATCAAGGGACAGACTAGATATACGTCAAAGCTTGTATTCTATTATGAAGAATGAATACAGATTAAATTAATTGATCTGCATTCATTTTAATTATTTATTAATACACAAGTTTATTGAATATTATGACATATGCTGGTACATCTCGTAGGTTTATTAGTCGCAGTTTGAAGTTTGTAACTCCAACTGTGGAAAATAGGGACGAGTATTCATTTCACTGAATAGGTTAATTACAAATATTGCATGTAATTTGCGTGTTGTCCCTTATCTGTCTATCTGCAGTCTTAAGATTGTGTATCTAAGAGGGGAGTGATAAATAAGCTGTTGTGAGGGACATTGCACAAAACATCACAGATAAACGAGTGTAGTCCAAAAGTGTGTGCTATTAGGTTGAGCAACAAACAACCTGCATTTTAAGGGGAAATTGTGTTAAAAGCTGACGTGGATCATTGTTTTCTAGTCCCATCCTCAACCCATATTCCCATATTCCCATATTCTAAACATTACCCCAGTAGTCTCATTAGTAACACTGTATAGCTGGATGTTCAAGGGTGTGCCAGCACTTTCATCCATGGAGGGCTGAATCTGCGGCATCTGGACTAGGTTGAAGATACTTGGAGATGTTTCGCCTCTTCTGTCACCCATGATTCAGCCCTCCTTGGATTTCCTTGAAAGAGTCTACCTGGTTTTATGGAGGTGATAAGAATCAATAAATAATCTCAATGTAAAAGTCAGACTTATCAACTGACCAGCAGTGAGCTGGTTACTCATTGACTCCAATTGCCGGTGTGCTGTAGTATGAGCAGGAATTATCTAGTTCAGGTTGAAGGTTGAAGATGATTACATGACCACTGGACTGAGGGGTTGTTTTTCAAAGGTAAATCGATGACTTACACCCCGGTTACACCCCTAACTCTTTCTGAGCTCGATTCAGAGGTGTATGTATGTGTAACCTGGTCTAGAGACAATAACATATTTGTGCAATTGCTCCTTCGCCAGCAGCAAATTCTGGAAGCATCCAAAACATTTAATTTGTAAACAGAAAAATATCTGCCTTTGAAATGACAGTACGTGAACTCCAAGTACAGCAACATCTGAGCCTCAGTTCACTGAATTTCCCCTTCCTTTAGTTGAATTTTGTGGGTTTCTTTTGAGTATCCTGCTTTCCTCCCCCATAATAGTAATTTGTGTTCGGTTTATTATTGCTTCCATTGCCCCTGACCGAGACGCCAGGCGTTAAATTAGCTGGTCCTGGTCCTGCCCAATGATCCAAATAGTCTAGATGGGTTAAATGCAGACAGTATAATTTGTTGGAGACTCTTCCTCTTGGTCAAATTGGTTGAAACAGATCATGGGACATCTTCTACAATGGTTGTTTATTCTAAAATGACAAATACATGGTGTATTTTTGTCCTTATGATGGGTAGGAAAAGATTTAACTGTACAACTGGCTTCACATGTGTATTTTGTGGTGACTGAGTAACTGTGAGTAACCCTTGTCCCTTTGAACTTCAGCTCTGAAGCCAACGACCTGGCCCTGCGACTGGCACGGCAGTACACGGGCCACAAAGATATCATCACGCTAGAGAAGTAAGTGCTGCTGCCACCTGCTGCCACTGTGGGAGACAGACTGACACTAATGTAGGATGAGCTATAAGGAAGATAAATGCAAATGAGACGAGGTGACAGTGTTTTGCCCACTGGTGTCTTCGTTTGCAGTGCCTACCACGGACACGTGTCATCGCTCATTGACATCAGTCCGTACAAGTTCCACCAGCTGTCAGGTGTTGAACACAAGCCATTTGTCCATGTGGTGAGTGCTTTTTTCTGCCTGTCTGCTCACATGTAAACTATCAAAATACTATGACTCAACCACATGTACCAGGCTGTGGCAGGCCATGGTGTGTTCACATCTGGTCGGACAACAAATACACACTCAAGCTCTCCATCCCTTCTCTGTAATGCAGCGTGATTCTGCTCAATATTTTGTTCGTTTATTTATGTATTTACTAATTATTTTTGCATTTAATGTTTGTGTTTTTTAGCCCAGGTGAGACTAGTATGGATATTTGTTTTCTCATTTTAAATCTGACTTGAACAGACTGTGAGGCTTTTTGACGTTTTGATGCTGGTTTGACCCATCCCCCAAAACGTTTGTCTCTCCTCCTCGTTTCACAATCGGTTAAAACAGGTCACGTATTTGTGCTACGATTGGCTATATGCTATATATCCACATTACACAGACCAGTATTCTAAATGCGTGGGATTACTATCTCTACATAAAAATCTCATCACTTCACCACTGTCAGAGTTCACCTGAGACTTGACCCAACTGCTTTTCCTCCAGTCTGCGTTTCCTTCGGGTGACGCAATGATGACTTAGTGCGTAAATGGAGACAAAATAATATGTGCCAATGAACTTTAACAGGAATAAAACTTCCTACTGTCAACGTCATTCGGTTTAACTGGTTTAATTTAATGAAAGATATCATGGAAGACGTCATTATTCCTGATTTTTATGATCAGCCTGAACTTTCTAGCATCAAAGTTGTAAACAAGTTAGATTTGGTCCAATGTTCTCCATCCACCAACAGAGACATAACGGGATGGTTCTGACTGGAATGCATGCAACGAGACAAAAGCCTGGTAAAGTTAACAATAATTTGGAGAAAATGGAAATCATTCACTGCTGTTATTCAGGTAGTTCCCATAATTAAATTGTAGTAATTTTAAATATCTGTGATGTCAGTTTGTGGTTAAAAGGATGACGTACAGCAAAATAAAATGACAATTTGATTCATTTGTAATTCAAAATCCAGCTAATATTAGGACAAAATAATAAAAAATTCAGGAGAACTTAGCCTTTGAAAGCCTTTAAAATCAATTATATTGTTCGTTCCATACATCCTTTTGCCGTGTCTTCTCTGCTGTGCTGTGATAGGGCAGCTCTAGTTTCAGTCTGTCTCACCAGCTTGTATATTTTATTCATGGTCATAGACACTCAAGACATCATTCTGTTCTTTCCAGATGGTTGTAAATGAGGTCTTTGCTCATCAACTGATTAGTTGACCAGTAAGCCACAGGTTGAATCTTGGGTCACTCAGCTGACTCAGCTCTTCCTGTTCTTCCTTCATCACAAGTTTAGAGAATTTCTCAGAGGAACACATTAGAGGAAGATGGATAGATGGCGTCAGTAAACCTGCTGACATAGTTTGAAGGTTCAAAGGCCACGGTAATAGATTGCCTTAGAATCAGCTTCACTGATCCCCTGTACTTTCTGTCCCTTATACAGGCTTCAAGTCCAGATGTCTACAGAGGCAAATACAGAGCAGACCACGTGGACCCTTCAACAGCATATGCAAATGAAGTTAAAGATTTAATAGACGAGGCCCATCAGAAGGGACACAAGGTATGTTTTATTTGTGTTACGGGCGCGTTTGTTACTGTAAGCAAAATAAGTATGAACATCTGCCAGACATCCTTTTAAAATGAAAACATATCACAATACAGATACAACCGGTAAACTCAGCCTTTCAAAGACTTTTATCAATGATTTTCAAGCCTGATTTCTGTGGATTTCTACAGGCATTTAGTTTTACTCTCAAGACAAAACAAAATTTGGGATTCTAGGGTTCAGCTTTGGCCCAGTATTTTGTGTCAGGGAGTTCTCGGTGTTCAAAATGGTCCAGTCCTCCACAGTCATTGGTAATCTTAGAATAAGATGATAAAATTCACTCTCGTCCTGTCGTCTGCTTCTGTCTTATTTGTTGTGCAACAACCGACCACCAATCTGGAAAAGATTTAATGGTCCCCAGGTTAACGTCAGGTCGGGTATCCTCCAGTCCACCAGGCTGGGTTTGTGTTGGATCTGATTTGTTCCTCTCTTGTACAGATTGCTGCTTTTATTGCTGAATCATTGCAGAGTTGTGGGGGGCAAGTCATTCCCCCTGCAGGTTACTTCCGGAAAGTGGCAGAGTAGGTACCCAAGTCACGTTCCAGACTGAGAGCGATTGAGAGCTAAATAATCTCTACGTTCAGCACGTTGAAGATGTGCAGACTGAATGCAAAATTGCACCTCTGTTGCTCTGATTTGCAGGAATGTAGCTAACCTGTAGACATTTCTGCCGTTCCTCTACAGACATGTTCACCGGGCAGGGGGTGTGTTCATCGCTGACGAGGTCCAAGTGGGCTTTGGGCGTGTTGGCACCCACTTCTGGGCCTTTCAGCTGCAGGGAGACGACTTTGTGCCGGACATAGTCACCATGGGGAAGCCTGTTGGTAACGGCCACCCCTTGTCATGTGTGGTGACCACTAAAGAGGTGGCAGAGGCTTTCATGTCCTCTGGGATGGAATACTTCAACACGGTAAGAGCATTTACGTAGATGGATCCTCATGAGATTTAAGCAGTAGAATAACAACACACTAATTCAATAACTGATACGATATCACATCTTTAGAAGAATGACCCACACTCACCGATGTTAAAGCGCAGAGGGGATGGACCGTAGGGATTAAGGATTAGGATCTGCCCAACACAAAGCAGAGAGAGAGGGAGGGAGAGTTTTCAGACCAACAAAAACCTGACTGAACCGTGCAGGAGAAAACATATCATCAAGAGCTACCAGAAACAGCAACGTGTAGTGGCTAACTGCATCTCTCACTGTGAATGAATGTGGACGGGGATCGAAAGCTCAAAGGTTACAGGCCAAAACATAGACGTGGTCATTACAGCAGCACCGTCAGACTGACCTTGACCAAACCTTCATGGGCTCGTCTCTAAACCTGGTCAAACATGCCTGCTCAGTTTCAGTGAACTTTTTGTGACACAACGCATAACTTTGGAAGTAAGAACAGTTAAAAAGAAAGAAAGAGCACCGACCCAACCTTATTCTTCATTTCTCCTCTCGTGCTAAGCATTTTGACTCCTCTGTTTTACGAACAGTGCGAACTGCATTCCGTACATGCTAGATGTCCTCATTGACAGTCTCATCTTACATTTACACCCTGCAATGGCCCAAACACTACAAGTACGGGCAAATGATTTGTTTCTTAGTTGCAATTCTTATGAGCTTAGTTATTATTTAGTGGTAACACTCTCTGTGCAATAAAGCTTTACCTCTGTCCTACGTTCCTGTCCACACACACAAGGTCTCATGATGATTTGTCAGGTGTGGCGTGTCAACTTAACCCAACCTCGGTGTTCTCTTTCCTCTGTGTATGGGTTTTGAATGTCTTAGTTTGGCGGTAACCCAGTGTCCTGCGCCATTGGTCTGGCCGTCCTCGATGTCATCGAAAAAGAGAACCTCCAGGGCAATGCGCTGCAAGTGGGGACCTACCTGACCAATTTGCTGGAAAAGCAGAAAGAAAAGCATCCACTGATTGGAGACATCAGGTAAACAAAGAAAGAGACACACACACACATATGACACAAGGAAACAAGATGATTTTCATAATGTCCACACAAATTGATGAAGTGAGTAAGGCATAGACCATGCGGACAATCTGAACTTACCCTGATGCATAGGATGCTCTCGCGACAAAGTAAGTACGTTTGTGTGTGGAACGTCACTAAATCAAATGGTGGTCGTGTTCCAGAGGGCGTGGCCTGTTTGTTGGAATGGAGCTCGTGAAAGACAGAGTCAAGCTCACTCCTGCTGTAGCCGAGTCCCAAGAATTAATATACAGGCAAGTATTAAAAGCAGTCCTGTGAAGTAACTCCCGTCGTGTAAATGATGTGTGGGGCTCTTCATTTAAACGTGAACGTTGTGACAAAATTTGTCCGTAGGTTAAAAGAAGAGCGCATCCTTCTTAGTGCTGATGGACCACACCGCAACGTGCTGAAGTTTAAGCCCCCAATGTGCTTCACGACAGAGGATGCTGACATGGTGGTGGAGCACATCGATCACATTCTCACAGGTATTTCCCATGATTCCATTGGTTTCTGCCGTCTCTGCCGTAGCATTGAGGAACACAGAGCTAAAAATAATGATCCTATCTTGTTGGTTAAATGTTTGTAATGATATGTGATTTCCACGTGTGTGTGTGTGTTTTCAGAGCTTGAGAGGGCATTAGGTATGAATTCGCCTGACTTGATGAATGCACAAAATGACGACGTTAAAGTGAAGGTAGGTGTGACCTCTTCTTCGCTTCCTATCACGTCCCTTCATAGAGAAGTCCAAAAAGAAACCTCCTGTTTTCATTTAATCTCTTTGTGGTTTTATCTCAAGCTGCCTGTTGATGAAAATGGACAACAGTGTCGCACCGACTTACGCAGCACAGAGAGCTGTCAACAAGTCCCTGCACAAACCAAACGCCTCAAGACATGACGGAACCAGTGATCACATATGAATCTCTGTCTCTGTAAACGTGTAATCTTACATAGATGCTTGAATATCATTCTAAAGTTTAATTGAAATAATAAATGATGGAAAACTCCAGCAAGAAAGACAACTAAGTGACGCTATATATTCTGGCGACGACTATAAACTTAAATAAGTGCCTAAGTGCCTTAGCATATAACCTATTTGTTATTTTTAATTTCAATCATGGCATACAGTGACATATAAAGAATTTACCAAAATGCCTTGTTTTAATGCTGCATAATATCGGTAATATGTATTTTGCTCTCAGGTATTTTGAAAGTATTTTTTTAAACCATATTTAGGAAACCATGTCTTAATATAAAGTGTCAACCAAATGAACTCGTTAAACAAGCATCTGTGTATCTGTCTTTATTTTCAGTATTTGAATTACAAAAATGCAATAATGTCTTTTTCAGGTATGTCTACAAAATGCAGTATGCTAAAATATACAAAGGAATATTTTTGGCTATTTTTACGTAGAAGAAACACTTTGAAATGTGCACGAGTGGTCGCTGTATTAGACACCCATGTAAATTACAATCAGTTCCAAGAAAAAAGCTCTGCTGAAGGGCTGAAGCTCGTAATTTAGTCCACAAAACATGAGAAACTGCTTTCAGTATCCAGGTTTTATACAACCTGACCGCACTGAGCCTCAGGAATGACCAAAGCTGACAAACGTAGCTGATCGAGGTGTTACTGTAGGACTCAAAATGTACTTTATGGAGGGTTTACCTGATTGAAAGCTGACTAAACGTAGCTGATCGAGGTGTTACTGTAGGACTCAAAATGTACTTTATGGAGGGTTTACCTGATTGAAAGCTGACTAAACGTAGCTGATCGAGGTGTTACTGTAGGACTCAAAATGTACTTTATGGAGGGTTTACCTGATTGAAAACTCTTCATAATATATATACCGTAGCTCTAGCTGTATACTGTTGATTGATGAATGTCAGTCTTATTGCACTTTGCTTAAATTCCTCCTTGTAATAACAGAAAGTGGTCATGTTTCCCAAATTTGTGGTGTTGGTTTGTGCAGGTCTGAGTCAGACCGGGGACTCAAACCCGCGTTTCATTCAGGAAAACGTGTGGTTTATCTTTATATGTCTCAGAAACACAGAGTTGGACAAAGTCCGAGGAATGAAGACAGAAAAGACCCAACAGCAACACATTAAAGCTACAGTCTTTATGGTTTTAATGACACCTTAGTATTTATTTTGCTTTAAAATAGTTATGTAAATTCATAAATTGCTTGCTCTGCCAGAAAAAAGAAACCTGGGATTAGCATATCAGGGATTATGTATATTTAATGCGCACTCACAATGAATGACTGCATCAGGTTGTTGCAGAGGTTGCAATACTGTAAACTAACCACTAGGGGCCACCCTCGGTCTAAAAACAATTTGACGGTGGCGTTTGCGCATTCATCCGAGTGGAAATTCAGACAGTATAATCGTGACATGTCGATATTCGTTTGTTTGTTCTTTGTCATTATGAGTTATTTTCATTAATAATAGTGTAATAATGTCCCATTTTTTAAATGATTTGACGTAATGGGAACAGACTGGACGTGATGTAAAGGTCAAAAACGACCACTGAAAGCACAACGCTTTTCTTCTGCTTTTAATAAATCACACATAGTGATATTTGATAACATACACAAAGAGTGATTAAAACACAAACAGATCCAGTACTATTACCTGCATTGTTTCTTAGTGAGGAGTAATATGACGTCTGACAAAAAAAACAAACAGAGCCTATCCTGTGAAGATGCTACTATCTCTCTCTATCTCATTCATGAAATCCCTGGTCAACGTGAATGAGGCTGTATCCAAAACAGCTAACTTACAAAAATCGATCTCACAACACAAATAAAAGCGACCGCTCCATAAAAGGACAGTTCTCTGTGGCGCAGCTGCTGTAGATGTGGTCAGGTGTGCGTCATGATAACTCCCGGAGAAGGTGGAGAGGGTTATCTATGCTGAATTAAAAAGAAAATAGATTTTTAAGTTAGGACGTGGTGATTAACATCGATGTGCTTTAAAAAGAAAGAAGAAAAGTCAGGAACGACCCTTAATCGGGACTAAACGAAAGCGTGGAACGGATCTCCGTGTGCGCAATTGGCACACGTTGACATAATTTGTTCATATAAATCTATTTAATATCTCAGATTTATATGCCGCCTCACCATCAAACAGAGAATAGCAGGTAGTAATTTTGAGTTATTAGTTTTATTTGTTATTATTTCTCTGATTGTGTGCGATTTTGCGATAGACTTAAACTTATTTAGCCCGTTTTCAGTGATGAAAGGACGTCACTATACGACGTCACGTGAAAGTTTATTTCTTGAAATTGCTGCAGAAACGGGCCAAATCAACATTTCTAGACTAAGCACAGTAGAGAGAGCATCCAAGATGAAATATCAAAAATTGATAGACGAGATGAATCAAAAGACCTTCCAGACGGAGCTGGCGTATTTCTCTGCGCACGCATCAAGAAATATGACATCCGGCAGGAATCACCATGAGAAGACAACAACCAAACTCAAGTACCAGAAGCTGATAGATGAGCTGAACCAAAAAACAGCCGAGACTGAGGCGTATTTCACTAAGCAACCACCTAAAAAGAGGGCATCCAAAAGGGACCACCAGGAGGAGAGGACATGCAAAAGGGAGAAGCTGGAGGAGAGGACATCCAGGAAGAACTACCAGAAGCTGATAGATGAACTGCAACAAAAAACAGGGACAGGGACATGTGTCCCCCATCAGGAGGCGTGTGAGAACGATCCTAGAGTGAACTTCAATGTCTCCGCTCCCCACTACATTCAGAGGACCCCGGCACAGACAATTCACCAAAGATCCCTGTGCTTCCACCCGGAAGAGTGCTGCTCATCCTACCAGACGGAGCAGCAGGCTCCGCCTCTCTACGCCTTAGAAAAGATGATACAAGACCTTTTCAAAGAGAGCGTCATGGGACAGTCTGTGCCGGCCTCAAACCTCCCTGATTATGACCCTGTCCATATGCAGATGAGTCAGCGGCACGCGCCGTATCTGGGACATCCTGGAGCCGGGATGACCCGCACCCACCATGCTGCCCTCTATCCTCCCCACCACATGCAGATCATCCCTGATAGTGCACATGCAGATCGAGGGCCTTTGCAGTACCATCCGTCCGATCACAATCCCCTGGATGTCAGTGGACTGCCTGAAACTCTTTTTAGTGCCCTGTACACCATGAACAACCTGGTGCCCGTCCCGTCCTCCTACGTCAAGGAGCACCAGGCTCATCCACGGTTCCTTTCTGCCTACGGATGCCATGAAATGGCTGGGATAAAAAAGACTTTATGAGATCC
>OMNV01009964.1:0-15360 GCA_900303265.1 Brotula barbata | reverse complement strand
TAGATCACCCCTGCTCATTCAAAATGTCTCAGTGTGTTGTCTGACTCTACACGTACAGCAGGGCTGTACAGAGACTTTTTGAGCGGCAGGTGCTCAAAATTCTACCTCCTCTGCCTCCCCCAAGTCCCGAAGCAGATTTTGTCACACTATGACACACACTTCAGTTAACATACACAATGACTGAGACATGCTTCGTCTCAGTCCCTCTCTTTGTCCAGCTGTACCGTGCCTTCACGGTATTCATTCACTTTTCCACATTATATTATATTTTTTCCTTCACCAAGCTACACACAAATACCACACGAACAAAAGCTGAATTTTAGGATTTCTTGCAAAATTATATACAAAAACCATCTTTTACATGTACAGTAAGGCATGTGCAGTAATCAGACACTTTCCTGTCACACTTGAATCCCATTTCCATTCATCGGTGACATGTTTCTACACAGATTTAACTGAGTGACAAACCGTGAAATGGAAAAAATTGTGTAAAGAGCTCCGTGACAGGATGGTGTTAATGCACAAATTTGAGAAAGGAAATCAAAAAGGTCTGCAGCACTCAGGGTCCCCAGGAACACAGTGACCTCCATTATTGTTAATTGGAAGAAGTTTGAAACAAGACTCTTCCTGGAGCTGGGCACCCAACCAAACTGAGGGGTTGAGGCAGCCTTGGCCAGGAAGGTGTGTGAGAACCTAAAGGTCCCTGTTTTCTCTTGGGCTTGAATGCTAAGCGTTCCATCACCATCCCTACAGTGAAGCATGGTGCTGGCATCATCAAGCTGTGGGAGTGTTTTTCAGCAGCATGGCCTGGGAGACGAGTCATGACAGACAGATGTTGTGAAGCGTGTACAGTGGAGCATCTGTGGTATCATAATAAGGACTCTATCTTCTCTCTTGTTATGTGGGAATCTACAGAAATTCTCTTTTAACAGCAACCACGGACCCACATCAGTGCATCAGTTTGTACACAGACATATTAGGATCTCACACAACATGCAGACGCCTCAAACCAGATGTTGTAGCCACATTACAGATGATTCTTCTTCATACCGTAATGGTGATATCAAAGCAAAATTCAGTCTCCATCACATATCCAAAAATTCAGCCTTTTCTTGTGAGGTCATCACTTTCTTAGGAGCACTTTCACTTTCAGGAGCAGTAGAACCACTGCGCCTTGGACCCATGATAAAAGGATTCAGAGTTTATCACTCCACTGGAAACGACAGCTAACGATGTGCAATGAAGTTATAAGTTATTCTTCAACTTATTACGTTTTGTTTATACTGTACAGTGTATTTTCTATATCTTGAAAATGTATATATCTATATAGTTTTTGCGGTATGCAGCGGACCTCAGGCTGGGCCCAAGGACCCAACAGAACAACGACCGTCGATTGCAAAAATATAATAGCAAAAATTCCCCGAATCCAAATGTTTTAAATATGATTTCTCTTTTTTTTTAAATACATTTCTGAATTTCCTCGCCCTACCAAATCATGTCCAATTACCTGAATTTCCCTGAGGTGGATTCCAGTTTTCCCAATATGGGGAATTGTGTGTAGATGAATTTAAACTACAAAACTACAACAAAATGTGGGAGGGGTCTGAATACTTGTGCAGGCACTTGATGTTATTCTTACTATCTCTCTGTTCTATTTAGCCTTTTCCAGAATAGGCATAAAACTTCTGTCCTTTTCTGGAAACTTCCAGAGCTTAGGTTATCTCGTTCTCCTCTCAAGGACACCAACTGCCTTCATGTCTCATTATGTGCTGCGATGCCCCCCCACCTAGACATTGCATGCTTTCTGTTCTTTTCCATGATGATGATGCTTTTGCAATAAATGAAGGACAATCGTGTGACTGAAGAATGATACAACAATCATTCTTTTTTGCATATTTTCTTTAATTTTGAGTAGAAATAATAAGAATGTATCAGGTGTGGACAGAGATTTACTCAAGAGATTTACCATCCAGATTTCATTTCTTCCATTAAAGACACATTTGTGTAATTAAAATAAGATAAGATAAGATAAGATAACCTTTTGTTAATCGCTTGCTGGAAATTTTAGTGTAACAGCAGCAAAAACCTACATACCATGAGAATGAAAATAAAATAAAATAGCATAAAAGTAGAAAATTAATTACATAGCAAGCTAGCAGACAGGATACGTACGTGTAAGAAAGAGGAGCCACTGTGTTTAAAACATGCAATTTAATTCAGTGATATGCTTTATTAGTTTTCTTGTATTTATAAAGTCATAATCCATAAAAGGAAGTAAAAGTAAATTATCAGAGTGTAGCTTTGCTGAAATTTTTTGTGAAAATTCCAATAATCTGAGGGTATTTAAAGGTTCATAATTGTCCAAAATACTTAAGGTTTCATTGGCAAAATTAATGGGGTTTTTTGGGTAGTGCCAAAAATGATTATTATGGGCATTAAATGCAGAATTTTTGATTTCATCCAATAAAAGCTGCATAGTTTCTTTATTTGAATAACTGAAATAAAGTTGCAGTTCCGTAGTGTTTATTCACTGGATCGGAAAATCAGTTTCCCAGCTGAGAAACTGGTGTACGCAAACAGAGGCAAACAATAAAATGAATCAAAAGCACTTTAATAAGCAGAGAGAAGGTGCTGGACTGATGTTTCTCCTGATGTAACGCTCAGAAACCCGGTCAGCCTTCATCGATCACCACGTGGTCTCGTCAGATTTGCTCCCAAAGTAGTCAGGCACACTTTCATGTTTGATGACATCACATTAGATTGCATCATGGTCGATGACCTCATGTTTTGGATATTCATAATGCCAAACTGAAGTTGGTCGTGGTTTTCTTCAGATCGTACATCGTTTGTTAGACTTGAGTTAGTGGGAGACACAGTGAGACAAAGTCAGACAAGATTTCTCAACTTCACTCTGGTCCAGTTGGAGGCAGCAAAGAACAAGTAGAGGAAGATAAAATACACTGAACGCTGTAGAGGGAGCGTCCACAATGAAATACCAAAAACTGATCGATGAGATGAAACAAAAAACCTTCCAGACAGACCTGGCGTATTTCTCTGCACACACGTCTAACTTTACCACATCCAACATGGACAACCAGGAAAAGAAAACAACCAAACTCAAGTACCAGAAGCTGATAGATGAGCTGAACCAAAAAACAGCTGAGACCGAGGCGTATTTCACCCAGCAACCACCTAAAAAGAGGGCACCCAAAAGGGACGACCAAGAGGAGAGCACATCCACACAGGAGGCCCCAGAGGAGAGGACATCCAGGAAGAACTACAAGAAGCTGATAGACGAGCTGAAACTAAAATCAGAGACGGAGGCGTGCCAGGACAGCTGTGAGAGTCTCACACCACACCTGAGGCATCCTGGAGTGTGAGAGGAGAGGAACCCCACACGGACAATCCATCAAGGATCCCCGGAAAAATGAGGACCATCGAAGCTGGTGTGGCAGTCCTGGATTCATCTGAGATTCTACATTGGACTTAGATAAGATGGTGGGACATGTTTTTCGGGTTCCTGCACAGCATGCGTAGCAACCCCAGAGCCATCCTGGAGTCAGACTCCTGATATACGGGCCGACCCTGACCCACAAACGGAGATCGAGGGTCTTTGCAGTCCTATCCAGCTGGATTTGAAACCTGAACCCGTCCTAAATTCTGTGGCTTTTGTGTAGAATCCACTCAAAACATAACAAACAGAGAAATGGTTCACGCCTGGACATAAAAATGGATTTTTAAAACGCTTCACATGGACATTTGTACACAATTTCCCCTTAATAAATCCCAACTGACTCGAAAAGGTTCGTACATGAAACACACTCACATCCCGCCCACTACACTGCCACAATACACCACAAAGAGATTAGAGGTTATACACTCAACCACGACCGAGGAGGAGGAGGAGGAGCAGGAGGAGGAGGCAGGAACAGGCCAGCTCGGAGGACTATCAGGTATCCCATGGTGCTCCTCCAACATAACCTCAGGTACGTGCATCATATATGGAATGGAATCCAAAATGCACAAATATCTCATTTTTTCAGGGTCGATGATGGTGAAGGGACGCAGAGAGACGGGAGGAGATGTCTGCAGTCGAGCGCTGACTGACTGATGTTACCGCAGAGAGACACCATGCAAGATACTTAAAACAAGGATGGCACTCGGTCACATATGCACAGCAAAATAAAATGAAATCAAAACATTTGTAAATAGAATACAATATATAATAAGTTGTGTTAGCGCTCTGAAGACTTCTTCCAGGTGTTTTCTCCCATTTAACAGCATTTGTAAATGCAGTTAGAAGAGGTTGTAACCAAGACAACCAGTCAGTTATCAGTAAATAAATTGGATTTCATGTTGTCAGACACTGCTTGTCTGTTGATTCACAGCACCATTATTCACCTGCATCTAAAATACTAAATTTGCACCTTTGACTGAATTATTTTTGCCACAAGAATTACAAATTTGAACCAAAATCAATTAACTGTCATTTTATGCGCGAGTGTGAAACTACATGTGTAACTACATTACCCCTCTCGTCGTTTTATAAATCACTCGTGCTTAGACACACAGATTGTAGGTTTCACTTTAGGTAAACACGCTGGTTAAAAATGAGGTCAAAGCTCTTCCTGTGGTGCAGCAGGATACACCACCGCACTGACATGACAGTTGTCTTTGATTTTGCCAGTCAATTTTGGAGAACAGCAGTTTATGTTCACAATGATGGAACTTTGAGTAAAAAAATAGCTTCTAAAAAAAGACACCAATACAGATATTGTTGTGTGTAGTATTACTGTTTAATTCATTAACGAGGCAAAAGGGAAATCTGATTATTTTGTTGTTTGAGTATCTTGTCTCTCTCCTACAAATCTGAGATGCTATCACTTCAGTTTAAAAACATTCGGCTGTTTGAATCACACTTAAACTTCTGATTGTTTCACACTTCAAATGTCACTTTAGATTAGATTAGATTAGATTCAACTTTATTGTCATTGCACATGTCACAAGCACAAAGCAACGAAATGCAATTTACGAGCCGTTTCAGCTAAATGTAAGCGCCCGACGTTCCCATGACTCCCTACTGCTACAATCTCCCTGCTGTTCCATGTTCATGTAGATGTTAAGTTAGATTTAGGACATACATGACGACTCCAAACAGCTCCGAAAGAACCATTTATTTATTTCACAACCTCGTACAAAAATGCAACTTTGACAGGTTAAAGGAATTTTCGAAGATTTTGTACAAAAAAAAACTTTCAGTGTTCAGAATTCCATCTAAACGCTACAGAGAGCACAAACCAGTGGCTCCATCCCAGCAGCCTCCAGAAACTCTCTCTCCTTTTCGCCTCTCTGATGTCTCACAAATGTCCTACTTATCACTATTTCGGGAAAGTGAAAGTGAACTTGGTTAGACTGCAGTTTCCTCTTCTGGTAATTGCACTTTTTATTGGCTAAATTGAAATACTGCATGAAAGAAATTTGATGGAGAGGAACTCACTGAACACTAATGAGATGCAGTCAGCTCTCATTTGTTACAAAAGGTCAGTTCTTTGATTCATTAAATGACTGATTACGTAGTTGCACTTTTTTTTTTTACTGCATGTTGAGACCTCATGATTTAATCCCTCATGTTATTGTTCTCTGTCCATCCAAATGGTCTGTCAGTTGAAGTCTGCAGTCTTTGTCTTTAGCCCATGAGATATCCCCTGAAAAGAAATAAGTCAAGATTGTCAAAACTGTAAAAGTTTATGTTCAGAGTCACTCAACTTGTGCAAAAAATAGTGGAACATTAGTCGGATATAATAAAAAATATATCAAACTAAAACAAAGATTTTGGGACTGTTAAGCAGCAATCAAACTAACATAACTCAAGGCTGCAGTGCAGGAGAACATTAAAGCCAGCCTAGGTCTTGGTTTAGGCTTAGAAAACCTCATCTCAACCTTACTTCACCACGTGCATTTCATTAGAGGCAAAAAATTGCATGATCAGTCATCTCCTTGCTACACAAATAAGGACCAGGGCAGAGGCCATCTTTTTGGTGTAACAAGCGTATTGCGAGACTTACGGCAGCTTCATACGCATGAACACTCGAGCCATGAAGAAGCTGAGGAGCACGCTGACAAAGCCGATGAACAGCAACAGGAATCGGTTGAGTTTGGGAATGTTTGGTGCATTGGAGCGGTCCAGGATTATGAAGCCCAGACCTCCCATTGTGAAAAGGAAACTGGAGGCCAGACCTTCCATGATGTACTGGCCATTCACCCTGGAAAAACAGCGCGTTTGCATTAAATATGAGTTGCCTTGTACAGTTTACAGTGCATATAGAAATCAATCATTTTCCTCTTTATGATACATATGATTTGTTTTTCCTCATCATACTAAACTCAACACTCCAGCCTGATGGCCCCAAAACTATCACAATTTGATCAACAGCTTTTATTCAGGACAATCTTGCGTCCCTGGCCTGGCACCTATTTCAGTCCCAAGTCTTCTTGCTTGGGACGTTAGGGGCTTGGCATGTTTGGATTTGGGGATCGTATTCCATCCTTCTGTGCAGAACATCTAAAACCTCTGTTAGACTGAATGTGGAGTATAGCTTTAGTTTTGATTGTGTAAATGTAGCTCTTCAGTGTAGCTCTGTTAGTATGAAATATTGTTTATAGATCGATGAGGGAATCTTGACTAAATATGTAAATGTATTTAATCCAATCATATTATGACAGTCATACCTGTATGCCAAAAAGGCGACTGGCCGCTGGTGTCCATGCTCATCAGTCATTGAACCCACACTTGGGGGTTCCACTATAACATCATAGATGATTCCTGTGGTAAGGCGTTGAGGGGAAACTGGTTAGGATCACGGGTTGCAATCACTGATTGGCAATCAAATAAGATCGTAAAATACAAATTAGATCTCTGAATGACACGCTGCTGTTAGTTTTTCTGTACAACAGTGAAAGTTAAATGAACCAAGATGCGTTCAATTAAAGTGGGATTGCAGCTTGGTTCATTTAGCTTCCTTTGGCGCTCAGTTTAATTCCAACTGCACCCTGTAACACAAGCAGATTAACCCAACCAGCCCAAGCTTATCCGACCACGTCAACAGAACAGAAAATTCTACCATATTCAGACAATCTGAGGCACATATCAAGCTAGTGGCCCTGCATTAGCTTAGCTTAGCATTTCCATTTACCTCCGGTGATCAGAAAGTAGGAGACAATAACCACGGCGTACACCGTCATTGCAGACGGCATATGCAGCCACGACGGCTTCTTCAGCTTGACATTTGGACATTCCAGCACTGCAAACGGTAAACTGTATAAAGTCTCCATGTTTGAAGAAGAATTCCTGTCAGTGGTACAAAACAGATTCGACCAGCACAGATACGTCGACGTAGCGGCTGTGGTGACGTGTACCGGAAGTAGAAGGTACCATTTCCTTTTTGCTTCCGTGTTGATAATATATTTGACTTGATATTTATTTTGTCATTGCCACAAAACGTGTAGTCTAATGAAGTAGGTAAACAAAATAACATTTAAAAAAAAACAAATACATTGTATGCGTGAATGTTATCGTAAACTTACGTATGAACGCATGCGGGCTTTTGAAGATTACACTTCTTACTTGACGCATTGTGAATCACGGGATTGTCCGAATCTGTATCTTTTACATCATTTGGGTTAATGACCATTGCATCTGTATGCATTATTATTAAGTGAAGCAAAAGTGACTAGTCCCAGCATTAGCTTTGTCCTCAAACTTGTCTGCAGTTAACTAGCAGCCTTTATTGGCTTGGACTTACTTTTTTTAACTAAGGATATTTAGATATGTATAATGTTGAGTTATTCATTTGGGATATAAAATTTTAGAATTTAGATTTACCTGTATAAGCCCAACCGCAGTCATCTGCAGCCAGCGAACTTGGTGGTTTGTACAAGTACACCATCTTATGGATGTTCTGAGCCATGGATTTGTTGAGGAAATGTTAATTGTGGTACTTTCATGCATAACTTCATGCAAGCTCTAGGAACAATGTACCATCCTAATTCATCAAAACATTGTCAGAAAACAGTTTTAGCATGCAATGGTACGCTATTCTAGTTGAAAGCATTAAAAACAACAGGAAGGACACTAAAAAGATAATGTCCACGCTTTTAGGAGAAACCAACACAAATAAGCCACGAAAGTCAAGGGATATTTTTTCCTTTTACTTTATTTTTGCAGTACAAACATTTTACTTAGTTTTCTGGCTCTGTGCCTGTGCCTTCAGCACCTTGACAACAATCTTCTGCTCCTCAATCAGGAAAGCACGCTTGATCCTTTGAAGAAAAAAAACAAAACAGTTATCATTCCATAGATGCTCAGTAAGCTTTTCAATAAGGAGGTCAAAATATACAAACAGTTCAAGTGTGCAACTTATCTAAGTCAAAAAACCCTTTGTCATTTTGAGAACAACCCTTAAATATTTCTGCAAAGCTTACCTGTCACGCACACACTTGGCGCACATGGAGCCTCCATAGGCTCTGCTGACGTGCTTCTTGGTCTTTGAGAGCCTCATCAGAACCTGAGGTCTAACAGCCCGGATCTACACGACAAACAGACGAAAGAATAAGAACAGAGCTGTGGTGCAATCCGTTTGTCTTTGGAAGAGTAGAAAGGGCATCCAGTGTCCTTCATTTACACCATGTTTTGTATTATGCAATGTCTGCCACAGACACAATAAATTCTCAAAGAAACTTGTGCAAAATTCACACAATTTCATTCAATATCTGTATATTCAACTAGTAACATGGTAATTTCACTAATAGAGCTCTATGTAATTATTGATAATTGTCTTACCTAACAATTATTGGGACAAATAATCAACTGTTAAGTGGTTAATGCAACGACTGATCAATAGTTCTTAACTGTTAGGTGTGTCTTAGTGGTTGTATTAGGCATGTGCTTGCTCACACTACAGATAACACGAAACCATCTTTGTAACTTCTAATGACCTTAACTGAAAAACAAGGAAAATTTGTTACATTGGTACGATATCTAGATGTGTCGTCTTGAGCGATTAAATGGCCTGGGCAGGTAAGAATCTCTTGATCTATGTCTCATTAACTGTCTTCACTGCCGTTTCTTTTTCATCCTTTCCAACTGTCCCAGCCTCTCTGGTTGCAGCACTTGTCTGGTTAAAATGTACCATGCATCACTAAATTGTAAAATATCCCCAACTGTGTGAGTTCAGACGATGAGTTGAGATAGAAAATAATAGTCACTCATTTGTTGCATCCTTAACGGCCACAACACAAATGCGTAGAATACCATGCAGTTTAATGCTGAGTAATGTCCCATGCATTCCCTTTAAAAATCTGACAGGTGTTCTACTCTAGTGGTGTTTTGGACTACATAATGAATTTGCTTACACAGTGAACTGAGTATGTCATCAATAAAGCTGCAACTTAAAATTTTGTTTAAATCCAGAAACTAAAGCCAACGAAACACCTCAACCTGGTATGGCAACGATTAGTTCAACAAACAGGGAACTGAGTAAAAATCCAAAAACTGCTGATTGCTGACAGCCAAAGCGTACATTCCATGTGCTTGTTTAATAATCTCATGCTACCTGTCTGCATATATTTACCGCTAAATTTCTCCATTTATTTGAATCATTCTTGGAAAGTTTTACACGGACTCACTCATCTGCAGCTTGTAAAATTCTTGGGGTTCCCAACTTTATTTCTACGCCCACATATTGTCTTCACCAAATCCTTTAAACAATGAACCACTGAATTTAATTAGCCGGTGTGGTAGAACAGTATTACGCCAAGCAACTACTACTATGTAACACCAATATATTTTGACAAAACAAGAAAACCAGAGGTCCACATTAAATCAATCATCACTCAATTCAGTGTATAAATTGGAGTAATGTCACTTTCATTCAAAACAATGCAGCCATTTTCTTCAGTCCAAAGCATGCACCTCAAATTTATAAACATTTGTGGTGTCAAATAATACATGACCATTGTAGAATAAAACTTAAGAGTTACAAGAAAGTCATGTCCATGCAGAACACAGAATTTCAGGCTGTAGTATTATTGAGTTGTGGCGGGGCAGAGGAGTCCACTTCAGACACAATAATGTTGATATTCTTCATAACAACATAATAAGTGATTTCGTGCTGACAACCCAGGAAAACAAGCAGAGAGCCTGTAACTGTTGACTTACCCCACGCAGTCTTCCTGGGCAGATGCCACATGCCGATTTGGGGGCTTTGCCAACCTTCTTGGTGTACAGGTAGACAATACGGTTACCAGGAGTCCTGGACCTGCAGGCCATCAAAAGGGAGAAGGATGCAGTTTTACGGAGAGCTTTAACACGTGGTCAATAATTAGTTCACAATAATGACAGCCCAGATTCAACCACACATGACGTTACAGCAAGTTTACTTACAGCCTGGTTTTGTTTGAGGCAGTGTTGTAGGACAACCTACGACGGTAAGTCAGGCGCTGCACCATTTTGGACCTGAAACAGATAAGTACAACAAGGATTTAACAATTCGTTTGCCTCATGCTAGCGCTATTAGCCATGCTAAATACAATACGGTCAAAGATGGAGACAAGTCGCATGTATTCCGACTAACACGGATAATGACATAGCGTTACAACAAACTTCTACATTTAAACCAAGCTTCTAAATTCACGTTTGCGCATTATGGCGCGTCAGACCCTTTCAGTGTAGTGGAATCTGACGGCCATTGGGGGACCGTATATCGGGTAAGAAATCTACCACCGGAAAGTCACTAACTAGCTAAATTTTCACGTAATATAACACAGCACGTTCTTATTTGTCTTTACTGTTCACAAAATGTCTCCCATCTGCTTTAAAAACGATAGATTACACCAGATTGGGAAAACATAATCAAGAGCAAAGCAGGATACGCCATACCTGCTTGCACCGTAACCGGAAGAGGAAAAACCTAGATCGGGCCAGAGGTTAAACTTCCTCTTCGCCGAGTACCTCTACACTACCCCCTATTGGTCAGGAAGTATTATTGTAGTTGTGTGAATTTCAACAGCACTCACCTAAAAGCCATCTCGTTGGCGTATTATTGTTAGTGTTGTTTAGATTTCTAACATTAATTTAAATTCCCATGTTTAAATTATGTTCGTACGCTATTCCATCATTCTTATCGTTACATCTTGTTTGCACCCTATTTTATTTCAGTCCAACCTAATTTTATTGTCGATTTCGGAGATAGAAGTGTAAGCATTTCATGGCATGTTGTACTGTGAATGATGGTGTATGTGACTAATAAAAGTGTATTTGATATCTTTCCTGTGTTGTGAAATTTGTTTAATCTAAATCGCAGCAAATATTACCTCAAAAGAACTTAAATTGAATTGTGAAAGAACTAATGCAATACACTGATTGTCCATTGGATGGCAGTAGAGTCATAATACTTTGATTTGAAGAATACAGTTTTCAAATTATATATTAATCTGATCATCCTAAATTTGGATTCTGAAGGTGTGATTGTACTAATCAAAGTATTTGTTTTAGCGAGGCTCCTGTTATTCATATATTCTTTGAAATCCTTTTTTTATTTTTGTAAGAAGTGAAAAGACTACATACAGGCTGTTTGATGGTTTGATTGATGTATCACAGAACTGCCAGATCTGATATTTTGTAGATCTGTGATTATACTGAAAGACCTTATTGCCGCATATGTGTTTTAGAGGAGCTGACAATTCTAGCGGGGTCAAGCCCATTCTGACTTATTCCAATTACTGTTAAAATATTCTAATTCAATGGGTACCTTGTTATCACTTTTTTTGTAATAAATGAGTCTGTATTAACACAATACGGAGAATACTGTTCTGTCTGTTCTGGAATAAATATCAAATGTAACACGATCGTTCAAATTTTTGAGCAATTTAGAGAGTCACAGTCTTTCATTTCCTAGACAAGCATGCGGTTTTGTCTTCATTGTGAAACAGCGCCTGCCATCATCCCTCAGGCAGTAGGCGGTACTGCAGCTTTGCACATTTTCCCCCCCTTGGTTTTGTTTTTCAAACCTGGCCATTGGATCGAATCCAGCCCCAACCCACTGGGCATTTCTGTGTGGAGGTTGCATGTCCTCTCTCTGTCTGCATGCATGCGTCGATAGGCCCTAGTTTTATCACCTCATTTAAACATTTCTTTGCAAAAATCAAAGAAAAAAAGGACACATCAAACCTGCATACAACCAACTGTGCACATAGGAGAAATGGCCCAAAATGGCTCTCCATCATCTATGTGCTGTGTCACAAACATTTGCCGAGCTCAGCAAACAGATGGTGAGCTTGGCATCGTTTTAGGTATTTGGCAGAGGCAGAGTTCAGTGACTACGCAAATCTGTGTATATTGGCACATGATGCGCTCTGTTTATGTGATGAAACTCACTCTCTGCTTTTATCCTCATCTTAGGACTCTGTGTGGGCTGGACTTGATATTCGCACATTTCAAAAGTTACATCAACTCTATGTCTTTTGGGCCAAAGTCAAGAGGATCTATGTGAAAAGTATATGTTTTTTTCCCCACCTATTGGTTTTTGCCAGAAATTTCATTTAAAGTAATCTAAGTAAGGCAGAATTAATATCTCAAACAGCTCAGCTGATTTTGTTATTCTTAGTTTTTCTCTTTTAGAACATGCTGAGTATACATTTTTGTGTCTGTCTAGACTTTCATCAGATGGTCTTTCCGATTGCAAATCACTCATCCCGCCAAAGTCTACAGGTTGAAATGTGTCACATGATCTTTTAAAGGATGGATCTGATTATTTCCAGATGTGATGCAACCCTGGATTAACCCCTTCCATCCAGTCTGACCAAAGACCAATAGTTTCACAACACGAAGGGTGCCAAGAAGAATCCTGTTGACTCCAAAAGACCGTCTGTAGAGACGCTCTTATCTTTTACAATTTAATTATTCTAAATGAGAAACGTGCGGCTGGATAATCTGATTTCCTGTGGAGAATTCGGTATTATAGCAAACAGGCGTCGGCAGCAGGAGACCCTCTTATACAGTTCAGGGTACCTGGTGCCAAGGTCTCAATCAGTCGTGACCACTAGTCAAAGATGAACCATATCACCTTAAGTGCACTTGATTACACAAGACCCGCCCCCTTCTCCACATCTCCTTGGGCCTTCTGTGTAATCTGCTGATATTTAAACCTGCTGCTCCTGTTTAATAAATCCACTGTGATTAAAATAGGATTACCGCTCTGTTTTTACCTTCCTAATGATATCAGAGCTTGAAATCGTTTTCAACTTTTATCGTTTCCTACTTCTGGCCCAATTTGTGTCTCGTTTTTTTCTCATTTCCGTTCGTCTGACAGATGATCTTGAGCTCTTTCCCCTCCCTGAATCCTTATTCATCGTGTGTCACGACAGTTCGGCTCATCTGTGGGGGCTGCTGGCATGAGGATTAACCTTATAATGCGGCATAGCCTACATCGCCGCCGTCCTCCCTCACATCATATATCTCAATGTCAGAGAACGACCAAAGAAAATATGCTGTGATGTCAGATTGTTGTCCCTTTGATCGGGCATTAAAACAAGACAGCGCTCCTTCAACGCAGCCATTTGATTGTTACTCGCTCGCTTTTTGTGGCCAGATTTCAGGGATGCAAAGGCATGAAATATTAAACACCATATTCAGCCTCCAAAGGTCATAGGGACATGTTGTCGCTCCTGCTTTTAGCATGGACCTGTGAAACGCGGGAGTGAGCGGGTCAATATCACTCTTATGTCCTGCGTGTCCTTCCTTCGCATCGTCCCACAATGGCTGAATGCTGTAGGGTCGTAAAAGGCAAAGATTGATTGGATTACTTCAGCTGAGCTCATGACACGAGCATAGAAATCTATTTCAGACGACGTTTTATGTTTTATTACGCAACGAACCTCAAATGCATATACCATGTGCTGAAATGTATGATGCAGGTTGGGTGTGTATCATTCCAGTGTAGTTTCTGCAGAACATTATGCTGTCTCCCACCTAATGGACAATGGGATGGGCTCCAATTCTCTGTGACCTTGCACAGAAGCAGCCATAAAAATGGATGGATGATTGTAAAAGGTACTTGGAGGCAGCAGACAATCAAATTTGAAATTATTCCAAGTTGAGCAACCTGGCAAAATCTCAACGTCGAACTTATCCAGACGAAAATACAAAAAGACCTTTTAAAGTACAGCCTACACAGTGAATGCCAATGTGAAAACTATTTTGTTTGTGCTACATAAAGAGAATAAGAGCCTGTTAAACATTCACTTTTGATAAAAATTACAGAAGAACAGCGCAGTTAATAGCCAGTGATAGCTCCTCCCCCGTCAATTAGCACAGGGCTGTTATATTTTGTTGCAATTAACGGAAAGGCTATATTCTGACATATGCACACATGACACTGTTTGATTTGTGATTGAAATAACTTATTTAAAGAGAGGGGAGGGGAGAGGAGAGGATAGAGAGGAGAGGATGGAGAGAAGAGGATAGGAGAGGAGAGGATGGAGAGAAGAGGATAGGAGAGGAGATGAACTTTACTGATCCCACACTGGGGAAATTTTCATGTCACAGCAGCTCAGAAAGCACATACAGAAAAAAAACTGTGACAAAATCCAGAGCAAAAGACACAAACAAGAACAGAATGAAAATACTACAAAACTATATTTCACTACATCTGACCTCTAACAACAGAAACATATTAAACCTGATACATTTGCAGTACAGTTAAGTATATTTAACTTTACTTAATAAAACAGAAGTATACACATACCACACTGCACATACTAAATATTACATACATGTTACATACATAGGTTCTACGTGGACGTCTATGGAGCCCGTTCTAAAGGCACGGTTCACTTTCACTATACGCGCTTATATCTAATCAACTCCAGCACTTAGTAATCAGACTTGTCCCCGGATTATCACTTTGGTAATCTCTTTAGTGGTAGAGCCCAGATTAATGTTCCCATCCAGCCTCCCATTGTCAGCCTAAATGGTCTCTTACACTTTGTCTTTAGGTACTCTTGGTTTTTGTGTTATAACTCCATGGAAATAATAATATAATTTATATTTCTTAGACATAATTGATTCAATATATCGGACAGGTTACTACCTAAACCTCCCGTCCCTGGGCAGGTGGTCTAAACTAGCCTCTGTGAAGACCTGATGAAGGGGGTTGAGGCTTTTGACATCTAATCCCTGACACGTCTCTCATATTGATCCTCTTCAGCTACGCTGTTTTCCGTATGTACAGGACCAAAAGGTCCAGACAATGGCACGCTCCTCATTCTTCCCTGGAAAAAAGACTTTGTTGGCTCGCTTATCAT
>OMNV01009961.1:0-16490 GCA_900303265.1 Brotula barbata | reverse complement strand
GACGGTGATGGACGCTCCGTCTTGTTGGGCACAGCTGCCGAGCGTGACAGATGTGGACTCCATGACGGAGGACGAGACTCTGATGTTCTGACTATCAATCTGCACCGTCACGTCCCGGAACGCCATCATCAACTTGCTCGCGCTTCTTGACAAATCGCCGGGGTCCACGGGACCTTGATGAACTCTTGATGAAGGCTCGTCCACACCCCCTCCCCCTCCTCCTCCTCCTCCCACTCCTGCTGCTTTATTGAAGGGGTCGGCACTGAACTGGTACGTGCCGCCTTCCTGCAGGGAGCACATGGTCTTCAGGCTCCAGTTGCTGAGAGCATCGTCTATGGACTTTGCTAGAGACTGGACCTGCTCGGTGAACGAGTCCTCCAGGTCAGTCAGGGTGCCGCCCACGGTCGCGGGCAGAGACGGCGAGCGCACCAGCGGGATGCCTGCCAGATTGCAGCCTTCTGCCAGGGCCCGTTCAGCAGAGAAACCCTCCGTGTTCTGCACGCGGACTTTGCGCAGGGAGATTCTCCGGGGAAGCCGACTCTCCAGCAGGGAATTGCGGATCTTCTCAAAGTTCTTGCTGAGCTGGTACTGGCGGAAGGCGGTCTGGATCTTGCAGGCGGCGCGGCGGGAGATGAGGTGGCCGCCGTACTTGTGCTCTAGCATTTCGATCTAAAGAACAGAAGGAAAGAGGGACACGAGAGGAAAACGATGAGGAGGCCGCGTTGTTGTTTTGGTTTAAAGTGACAAACAAATACAGCTGCGCCGTCGAGAAGAAAAGTTTGGAAGCAGCCCCCGAAGAGTGTGTATTATTTATAAAGTGACACATCGGCATTAGCAAAGTCCATTCAGTTCCCCTGCATAAAACACAAACAGCAGTGGGCGAATTAATGTGCCGGCACAGTTTGTAATTATGGGCAGAAACATTGCTATTCAAAATCAGCGATACATGACTACAATAATAATAATGGATGCATACTGATGAGATAACAAACATAACACTAACAAGGTCAAAGGAGGAGGTACGCCCGCAACACCTCATATCACACGTGGATATAAAGTTCCGACCGATGAATCATGGGGAGGAAATGAATGAGGAGGAATGGAGTCATAAAATGAAAAGGGGGTCAAATCAGGAGGAAGCATCTCCGGAGCTCCAGAGTTCAAAAATTGTGTCCCTGTGATGCATTTCCTGACAGTTTCAGTCACATCTGACTCATAACATCTGAATAAACTCTTCATTTCCTCAGCAAATAGAATAGCATTCCCCCGAGATACCCATCCTCCGCACCGCTTTAAATTGTCTGAAACTGAACGAGCCATTAATCTTTCCTGTGAAAATTTTGCTCAAATGCTGTGGGAAATAGATAGAGATGTAACATGGCCGCCGGTGGATGAAACCTCTTTGAGTTTGCCCGACTAATCAGGGCGTGGTTATCTGAGGAAGAGCTCTTATCTCCCCGACTCTTACGAAATCCTTTTCCTTTAGACTGAGTCAACGTCTGTCTGTTCTGACCTGAGCAGGAGGAGGTATGAAAAGTGTCACATTCTGTCATTTTCACAACGTGACTAAATGTACGTGGTGTAAATACGCTGCGGACACCAGGATTTACCCCCACACCCCCCACCGAGTCAAACATCCTCCCTGTGATTTCAAACGCAGCCCCGTCGAGCGCTGCAGCCGCATCAGAATGTGACTTTGATCTTCTAATCTCTTCTGCTTTGCGTCCTGGACAAAGTCACTTGCGGACTTCGGCGGCGAGGCGCTGATAGGCCGTAACGTCTGGAGGGTTTGCAATTTGCGATAAGTGGTTAGTTCAACGAGATGCAAACTCTCCCATTGTCACCGCGAGCCCAAATCACATAAAAAGCTCTTTAGAAAGTGGAAGGACACTGAGAAATACGTTTTATCTCATCCATTTATGTTTGACTGCAGAGGCTCCGTGAGCTAAGAGAGACATTCCCAGAATATTAACATCGTTTCTGAACGGGGAGATGCTGCGTATCTGCTGATTGGGGGCTTCTTTTCTGTCAAACTCTGAATATTCAAGGGTTTTCGGTCTTTGATTGCACTTCAAATGACAGCGTATAATACGGGTGACCTCATTACTCGGAGAGATGTCCCTCATGAAAACAACCTGGATGAAGGATTCTCCTGCTGAAGCTGCATTACGAGCGAGAGAGGACCGACAACGAGGCGGCCTTGTGAGCGTGAGCCAGGTCAGGGATGACGCGTGAGGCATTGACTGTAGGTCACGCCGTGTGCGTGTGTGTGTGTGTCTGATACAGCGATAAGAGGATGGATGGACAGATAGGGTACAGAGGTGTGACCACTGTACAGTCGGCCCGTGAAGCAAAGGAACAAGAGAAGGCAGACGAATGAAGAAACGGATGAACGTGTGTGTGTGTTTGAGGGAGAGATGGTGAGCTGGAACACCGGCCCTCTCTCTCTCCTCTTTAGTGGACTGTCAGCTCTGCCTCTGATCGCTTCACTAAGTGCTGATGGAGAGAGATTATTTGGGAGAGGCACTGATTTGAGAGAATGGCCATGACACCGCTCTGTTCCACCAGGGCCTGTAAATTGATTTTGACAGACAGATCAGCACCGCCGTGACCTCGGATAACCCCCTCGGAGCGCGAAGCGACCCGGCGCGGAGGAAAACGCGAATACGTGGAGGAAGATTTGACTCGGGCAGACGACTACAATAATCCCAAAGATATCCATTTCAAATCAGTGTGAGAATTCAATTTAATGAAGCTTCTTAAATGAAAGCAATCTCATCTCCAGAATCAATTCAAACATACTGTGACTCGGACAGGGCCATCCAAAGTGGGCCATGAGATCGTTATGATAGATATCTTCGTATGAAATATGGGACTGTCTGTCTGAATATGAAATATTAATAGCCAGAAGCTTCAAATGGAAACGCTTCTCAAAATAAGGTCAGACTGCATGTACAACACACACTTCACCGTTTGGTTTTTGGGATTTAAAAAAAACCAAAAAAAACGTGTTCTTTGTAATAATTTGCTCCGATTACTATCTTGTCCTTCTGCTTTTGTACGATAAGAGAATAGCTCAAAGACATCGCATACATTTTTTTATTAGCAAAGTTTAATCAAGCCTGCAACACCAACGTTTAATTTCGTTGTTCATTTCCTTTCATTTTGGCACTTTTTTTTATTCATTTCTTCACTTCACTCGATATGTAGTAAAGTGTTGGGATTGCTGCAAAAATCCTCCTCGTGTCCCCGTCTCTGCCTCCAGTGAGCGTGCAATATAAACAGAAGCAACAAATTAAACACTGCGCTGTGATAATAATAACATTAGCTTTGTTCTGGGATGAAGGAGTCTGAGGTGTGATCAATGACCGCCCTTTAAACGCTCATACTGAGATTAAATGCCGCCTACTTACTATTCTCCCGGGATTATTGCATAAATCAGTGAAACGCATTAAGGCCTCGCACTCCGCAGAAACGAGGGGCAAACGGTAAAACTGCGATTATTAGCTCGCGCGCTCGTGCACAGCGTCCCGTGTAAACATCTGCATGATTAAAGAGGAGACATTATGTAACAGCAGCGCCGGGACACGGCTACGGCGAGGAGACGACGACAGAACGGCATCAAGGTCGCCGGTTACTGGGTGATAAATTAATAAAGTGAGTTTTATGAGGAAATCTACACCGTCTGATTAACGTTTTACTGCTAATTGTTTAACTATATAGTGAATAATTACCGTTTGAATCACGGGGACGTTTAATACAATTCTTGCTCGAGCGCGGATTAGCAGCAACTTTGGGCCAGTAAACATGCAGAGGAGATGGATGCACCAAAACCTACGAGTCGTTAAAAGTCAGCTCTCATCACGTATCACTTATCATCCAATTAAAGCGGCAGCCGAAGATGCACCACTTACTTTCTCCCTGATTAATCACCTCATAACGCGTTTGTTCACTCTACATAAGCACAGCGATGTATTTCTGAGGCAGCGAGAGAGAGAGAGAGAGAGAGAGAGAGAGAGAGAGAGAGAGAGCAGAAAGCAATCACCCTTCATCTGGAGTGATTTTAATAGACTGGGAGAGCAATTCATGAAATTAGCAAAGGGGCATTCCAATCAATTTATGATATGCTGTGTAAATTGATGAAGCTTTACAATACAGCTGTACCGGTTCCAGGTTCGGGGCGGGAAATTTATTTATTCCCTCAATTGATGCAAGTGAGTGACATCATCAGTGGTGTTGTCCTTAATATACTGTATTAATACACGGTGTCCAATAACTTATTTCACTTTTAATGGGACTATGTCTGAATTACCACTTGGCTCCTGCTTAAACATGAGCTTCTTCCCAGGCAATCAAACTCTGACACTGATAGGGAGATGCACCGACTGAACCCCAGCCGAGTGGAGCTGCATCACCTCTGACTAGAGGAAGAAAACGTGGAGGAAACGAGGAAGATTCGTAAAGAGAGAATTAAAGTGGAATAAACCAGAATAACCAAAGGGTGAGAAAACAGAAGAGAGAGTGAAAACGGAGCTGGAGGAGCGAAAGAAAGCAAAATGACAGGTCTGAGTCAAAAACATTAAGTTCAATGGTCAATCACTCGGAGGAGAGAGACGGGTAAATACTGGAGCTTTGCACCCAATTTTTCCTCGCTCTCGAAAGGTAGAGTAGTAAATTTAAAGAAATAGTACCTCAGTAATAAGACAAATAAGACCTTCGTAGCATTTTGATGGTTGGGGACTCGAGGCTTCCACTGTCAAACTAAAACCAGACCCTCGTTCATGCTCATCGGTTGTTCTGAATTATTGCCTATAATAACAAAGTCAACTCAAGATCACATTTAAATCAAAGAACATTGGGAAAATGGACACGTTTGGCTCCCATCTTAGGGCCAAACTCTGTCTCCTTACCTGCTGGATGGTCCACAGACGGACGGATGCTCGTCAGATGGATGAGCGTGATAATGAATGGCAAATGTTTGATGGCTCTGGAGATGGAGATGATGATATGATTTCCCCCTCCCTGCTGAGTAACGCGATAGCAACAGGAGTGTGACAAAATGGAAATGCAGGTAAACAACAGATACAAGCGAACAGTCACCAAACACACACACACACACAGATCAGTTTCAGACAGAGGACAGATCAGATTAGGCAAAACAGGTGAACAATTACACGCCTTAAGTCTCTATAGAAGGGAGAATTGTGTGTGTGTGTGTGTGTGTGTGTGTGTGTGTGTGTTTGTAAATTACAAGACAGTAAAATTAACTGAGGGACAAACTTATTGAGCTTACAGATTTTGTAAGACCTTCAGAAACCTCACCACTCCAAGTCTGGTGGAAGATGTGAGGATGACGATGGCACGGGGATGGTGATGATGATTGATGAAGATGCATGAGGCCTCGTGGTCATGAGTAAAAGGCAGCTCTTCGTCAGCTGGTACAGCCTGGATATCAAACGCCGTCCGACCCAAACGCAAAAGGCCTCGACCTCCAAAGTCACAAACGTCCACAACACGTACGACACACACAGGCCACGTTACCCCCCACCTCACCCCGACAACACACCAACACCCCCGACTCCCAACACAGCCCTACCTGTTTATTTTTCAGGTCAAGCGAGAGCTCATAGTCGGAGGTGGCGGAGTGCGAGCAGGCCCCGTTGCGCTGCAACCTCATGGGCGAGGCCGTGTGGTGCAGGCTGGCTCTCCTCCCTGCTCCACCTCCTTTAGCTCCCCCCACCTCCTCCTCTTCCTCCTGTGCTGCCTCGACCTCACGATGCTCGGCCGGGGACTCATCTCCCCGTTGCGTTTGCTCCGCCTCTTCTGTCTTTTGCTCCACCTCCTCCGCTTCCTCTCTGCCAGGCGCCGGGACAGAGGCAACGTCCTGTGCAACTTCTTCGCTCCAAACCTCAGCCTGAGGACCCAGTTCAGGTTGTGGGGTAGGCTGGGGTGTGACTTTGGGTTCAGGTTCGGGTTCGGGTTCAGGTTTGGGTTCGGGTTCGGGTTCGGGTTTGATTTCAGGCCAAGGTTGTGGCTCAGAATGCGGCAATGGTTGCGGTTGAGTTTGTGGCTGAGTCTCACATTGATGTGGTTGCGGTTGTTGCTGTGGTTCTGGTTCTGGTTCTGGTTCAGGTTCTGGTACTGGCTCTGGTTCTGGCTCTGGCTCTGGTTCTGGTTCTGGCTCAGGCTGGACCTCACTCTGCAGCTCCCCCTCTCCTCCCTTCCCCTCCTCCCCCACAGGCGAGTCTGGAGAAAGGTCATCGCTGCAGAAAGGAGGAGAAAACGCAGAGTGAGGTTGCTGCTGCATCCGTGGAGACCTCTGACCTCTTCTCCAGACTGCCTGGGTGTGTGGAGGTGGACTCTGCTACCAACTGTGTGCACAAGGCCGGCCTTTGTGCCTATCTGCTCTGCTCTATCTGTCTGTCTGTCTGAACACACTACTGACAGACAAAGAACAGAACCACACAGCCGACAACAGAAACAGAAGGATCAGAAGCCATTACAGGTTGCAGCAAAATCTTCACAAGAGGGAAAATGAGGAAACATTAAGTTGACAACCAATAGTCACGCACACACACACAAAAGCTCAGACACAGGGAACAGGCCAGTCACGCGGATAATCCAAATGTCTCTGAGCTGCATGTTTGAGTGATTTCCGTTTTCATTTTGTCTCAGCTTCACTTTTGTGTTTTTGTTCCCGTTTTGCTCGCTCGTTCTCTGCCGCGTGATAAAGTTTCTACGTTGATGAAGTCATGAATTGGATGTGGATGTGCGACTTTGTCTCTCAGGGCAGTGACAAAGCAATCAAGTTGTCCTTTTAATCAAAAGGAAGAGCCGAACCATGTCTCCAAACCAAAGATCCGAGGAGAGCGCCGCATGTTTGACTCATTAGATGGGAATTAAAGGGGACATGTTCGCACTTTCATCACTTTCCTTCCTTTGTGCAGTGTGAGCGGTGTTTTTGTGGTGTTTTGTGGTGTGGCGCTAAGGCCTCATCTGTGCACTTTTGCTTCCGTTCCGACATCAACAAGGAACAGAAGCGGTTATACACACCCACTCAAACGACGTGATCCAATCAGAGAAACACCACCTCTCAGCGTGACGCCCAAAAAAATGATCTGTTTTCACGCGTGCATGAAGGAGAGATGGTAAGAACAACAGACACGTGTCTAATGTGTCCCCTTTAATTAAAAAAATGAAAATACTGGAGGATGGATTTGAAGTGAAGCCGTCGTGGAAGCTCGGCCTCTTTGAAGCCGCGTTACAGTAACCATGAAATGACCCCGAGGCTTCAAAGACAACAAATGTCAGCCGCTCCATCCCCTCTTTTTGATCCTTTTCCGATGTGACAGCATTCTCTGAACCGCTCGCACGTCGTGTCCGTTCAGAAAACTCACCAAGAAGACAATAAGGTCTGAATAATGATAATCCGCAGCGCGTCACACGTCACCAGATTTCCTTGAACTTCTCACCATGTCTGTGACAGCAGATGAGCATGTTCTAGCTGAGATTAAGATGAGGCTTCTTCTCTTCTCTTATTGGACACGGTGAGAAGTCTGAGTCAGGGAGCACAAAACCAGGACATTCAGGTTGGCACATGTAGAGCGCCGCAGAAAAAAACGCCACACGATTCTCCCCCTGAGGGAACAAACGTCACGGTGAATACAAACTTGTCGTCTAAACAGCTTCGTACGCTGGAGTATAAGTCTGTGTGTCTAGAGAGAGAGAGAGAGAGAGAGAAATGTTCGCACCTGAGCTCACCGCCGATGTGGCGAGCGTTTGTTTGCGGTGTTAATGAGTCTGTTGCTAGCGTGATTATGTGTCTCACCAGAACGAAAAAACCCACTCGAGTTTCCGTGCCGCTACATTTCATCTGCTCACGCCAAGCTCGAGCGTAACGTTCGCCGCACACGCATGCCGGGTCGGCGTCTTCTAAAACGGAACACGTGGAAGCCATGAATAATGACGAGGGGAATTAACCCGCACACTGAGCCGCAGGTGAGCTTTTCTCCGGGGAAACGATAAAAACAGAAGACAGCGTTTCCTCCATTGTTAATCCAAATTGGTTGCCAGATTGAGATAATCCGGCAACCAGTATTTTACTGTACACACGCGCCGCTGGATTTAGGTTCGATAAGGAAACCAAATGAAATTAAACACACTGGGTTGCTTCACGAGGCATTAAAGATGGATTAGATCTGTGAAATGAACAAACAACCTCTTCACCTCCATCCCCAATCCTCTCAGGGCCTCGACATACTTTAATCTGCACCGTCCAATCAGAACGTCCGCACGTCTTCACATTCTTTGCAAAAACAAGCAAACTGTCCAAAAGCCGATTCTGAGTCACTCCTGATAGAAACGATGCCATATAAAAAACATCACATCCGCACGGTGTTGCAGGATATTCATACGCACGCCATAACAAATCAGCTCTGACAGACGACACAAAACCACATTAATACTGGATCTGATCACAGCGCAGGAGGCCGCGTTCTGCTCGCGGCTGCACACACTCCCGCGTACGTGCGGTCACGTGTGTCTTCATCACTGCGCAGCACTGCAGAGATGTGACACTGTGTGTTTGCGCGGTGTATGTTTGGCTTGCCGTGTGTGTGTGTGTGTGTGTGTGTGTGTGTGCTCCCATCCCCTTGTTGTTTCCACCTCCCGTGCATTGTAATGTTGTAGCTGCACTGATAGAGGAGAAAATGTTCCTTCTTGCTCCGCCTCCTGGGAACACGGAGCTTTAAACGCGCTGACGTCTCCCGTCAAAGACAAAAAAAGGCAAAAGTCGGGAGAATCTGCGTTTTTAGGCCTCGTTTTTTTTAACTCCGTCAGTCGGTACGGTTCATCGTCGACATATCAAACGGAGCGGCGTACGAATATGTCGTTAAATATTACTGCAGGAAGCATCCAGGTGCTGAACTGCAGGCGGAGGCTCTTCATGCCTAAATGCTCACTGAAATATTTCAAGTGAAAATCAGGTCAACTTCTCATCTTCTCCTGCAGCAGGGAGCAGAACAGGCACCAAAACACACATCACAGGGTTTGGTAGCTCGTGATGGAATAAGGTCTGACTCTGAGAGACGAGTTAAACTCCGCCTAACCTCCGCTAACCAGTCCTCGGCGACTACAACCCGACGCTTCCTGCCGTACGGGAAAGGCTGTAATTAATTCTCTTCGCTGCCGTTGTTGCGCAGCAGCTGCAGGAAGCGATGACTTTGCATCGGCGGCAAACAAATGTTGATGCTGCTCGTCTTGTTCTGCAGGGATTTGTGGTGCTCGGGGATTTTCGCTGTCCTCGATTTGGCTTTTGCGGTGGAAGGCGTGAGCAGAAAACTTTACTTTTTGGATTTTTCCTTCCAATTTGGCGTGGTTGATTCCCTTTGCCCTCACGGTCTGTCCGTCTCCTTCTCCGGGAGGGCGTAACGTGTAGGAGGCTCCCGCTGTCCCTGCCAGAAAAAGGACACGATCCCTCCGCTGGGACGCCACAAATTTTGTACATAAGCAACCCGGGGAAGACGTTTTGAGCTCTAATTGGATTTGCTGTGCTTCAGACACAAAAATCTGCCAGTAGGACTTGATTGCAAATGAGAAGGCAAAAATAATTTACATTTTGAGGTGGGAATTCTTTCTGTTTCACTTCTCTAAAGTTGGATTTTCTATTTATCGTTTATTTGGCCAAATTTAATTTTAAATTGCATCTGGCTTCAACGTTCAGCAGGCTTGGCAAAGGTTTATTTTTAGAGAAACAGAAGTCTAAACTTGGACGGTTTTTCATCACAAAGTAAGAAAAGTTTCCTCGGATGAGAGCCAACGGAGAGGCGAACCGACCGCCGAGCGTCTGTTGCTGCTGTGTGAAGAGCGATGACATCACGTAGCGTGCCCGGTCCTCGCCTCATGTATTTAATGTGGACTCAATGGCTGTCGGCAGTTTTGACTTCATTAACCTTGATGGCAGAGCTTTTTGCCGCGTCATCGCCATCGAGCGGGGATGAGATATTGAAGTTTGTGACCGGGAGGTTGAGAGGGTGAATCCTCTGTTGGTCCGTAACCACAGAGTTGCTGAAGAGAGCATTATGGGATGGGGAACAGCATCAGCACCCGCCGTAGCAAACCAGCTGCTCGCCGCCTTCATCTGCTGGTTTCCCCTCGGTCCTCAGTGCGGATTCTCAACGTAAAACCGCGATCTTCATTGGGAATTTCTCGCACGTGGCTTTTCGGGTCACAAGTCACTCCTTCCTTTCATCTCGTCATCCCATCGCTTATGCTGCAGCTAATCCCTCTCTGCTTCTCCTTCCGCTGTATCTCAAATTCTGTGTATCGTGGAGAATTAATCAGTTCATCAAGCAGAACATAAGGGCGGCCCGGAGAGCCGAAACCTCTGCATAAATAAGCACATTTCCACGGAGAGGCTAACGTATGGAGGGAAATCTGCTGAATACATCATCGCACCGCGCTTGAAATTCATCACCGTCTCTGCAAGCGGCAAAAGCATGACATAGTGCCATGTCCACACCAGGGGGAAATAAGCAGGCTTTAATCTAAGTGTGTGTGCGTGTGTGTGTTTTCAGAGTTTTCTTTTTTCCTCCTCCTTAACAGCCTCTAGCCGAGGACAAAACCAGCCAAACAAAACGTTCTCCGTTACAGCCAACGCGCCTCGCTGTCACAGCAATGATTCCCGAAGACGACGACAATACAGGCATGTATATGAAGAAAAAGGAAGAGAAGAGCATGACCCAATATACTGTGTATATATGTGTATATATATATATATTCTGCCCTCACACGGTGACGAGGTCCCCTCTAACACACACCAATATCAGTCCAGCTCTGCTCTGCGGCTGTTCTCCTGCAGAATGCAAATCTTTGTCATTCCTCTTCATTTAACACTTCCAGCCTCTAATGGCAAACACGGCCATTAACGTGCACCGTGACAGCATCCGGCACATTAGCATCAAAGGAGCACAAGGCCCTCTCTAATCACAAGGTCAAGACCTGTCATGTGTCTTCACTGTTAGTGCTCATAAAGGTCCATAATCTCCCTCTTTTCTCCATTAATCTACCGCATAAAGCCTTGTTCGCCTTGTTCAGAGCGCCGCTGCGATGAGATGCTTCGTCCAGGGCCTTCGCGTGCAATATTTTCTGCCGTAAAGATACGCCACGCAGCTGGGAGGCCGAGGTGTAAATGCAATCGAGTCGAGCGAGTGTGTGCGGATACTGAGGTGTCTTCTGGGAGTTTGACTGTGAGGCAAAGAGATAGAATTGTGCTAACAGGCACTAAAGGACATGGTCACCTGAACAGGGACCTGAACTCTGGACCCTCGGATTAAGTCTGATGCTCTACCCACTGAGCCCCGTGGGCAGCAGGAATAATAACAGATAATAGATTTCAGACCTTTGGCACCGTGGAGTCATAAATACAGGAGTTCAGTGTAACGATGACAGAGATGGGACGATGGGACTCATTTACATGCAGAAATATCATACAAGGACCCAGATGTTTCAGTGGGAGTGTTTAGTGTGTGTGTATACCAGCTCGGAGCATAAACCATCCAGCAGCCAGCCCAAGACATAAATTAATATCATAACATGAATTAGTGTCTCTTTGGGATCCGATCATTCATAAGCAGAGATTCCTCAATCACGTGGTTGTTTCTCTTCATCAAGGTCATACGGCAGCACAAGTCAGCTACACACACACACACGTTGACACACAGATACGCACACCTCCCGTAAGAGCTTCCCCTTTCATTTGAAAATGCGTTTTATGCTAGAAGCACATCTGTGTCCACATGGACCGGAGCTTCAGTGTGGCGTTGCTAACCTAATATAGCCACGACATCTTTAAATCATGAGATAGGCTCTGCATTGGTCACATGGTTCCCGGTGTCTATGCATGTTTCATTTCCTTGAGATGCTGTTCTGCCACAGATGATGTGGAGTGAATCGTTCCATTATCCAAAAACATCTGGATAACTTAGAGTGTATCGGAGTGGAATACGGATGGAATAAAGGCTGGTCTGCACGTTACCCTGCCAGGGAAAAGTCACCCTGAGGAGCCCGGAGCGGATCGTGTCCTCGCTTTGCTTTCCGCTCGCGTCCTCTGATCAGTCCTGGAATGATGTATAGGTTAAAGAGATGCTGATCGATACCACGCTCACTTGGGTGGGACAACAGCGCTGATAAATATCACCGTTTCTCAAGAATTCTTTCTGTAATCCATACATTTTTTAGCACAATGTTAACTGAGCGCGACTGAGATCAATGTTTGTCTTTGCGAGGCACAGACGGAGCCTTTAGCTCCTATGATCCTGGAGAGTTTATGATCGGTATCACAGCAGGTGGAGCCCGATGATGGGAGACCACAAAATAAGATGCAGCATAAAGAGGAAAAGGGCAGCTTTTTATTTATCCCGCTGAACTTTAGATCCAACAAAGATATTGGCCCGGAGGTTTTACAGACAAATGAATGCAAGAATACACACACACACACAAACACACGCACCAGGGCAAAAATGCACCTTGTGAAATATGCTGCAGAAGATTTCAAATCCATTCCCTGCTGCTTTGGGATGTGGATGAGAGAAAGAGAGAGCGAGAGAGAGAGAGAGAGAGAGAGAGAGATGGGGGCAAACTGCATTATAGATGTACTGTATGGAGGGGACACCAAGAATGAACTAGAAGACAGAGAAACCCTCAGGCTTGGTTCAAGGATCTGTTTGCCTCAATGTCACCGGATTTATAGAAACATATATATTTTATATGAATAAATCAAGACCAACGATCTGAAAAGACAAGATGAGTGTTTACTGCGAAGACAGGGATTTGAGATATGAGTTAACAAACACACTATTACTACTATTTTATAAGAAAAATAGTTAAAAAATAGTAAATAAAATAGTTATAAAATAGTTCAATGGAGGGATGAAGATTTCTTTTGCTGAGCAGTGATCATGTTATCAATAACAAGACAATTATGAACAATTCATATCAGTTTTTTATTAGGATTCACTTGATTTTCTCGTGATTGAGGCATCAATCACAAGCTTAGCAGGAAATCATCATCCTCTTAACAATAATGACCAGAAGTTAAACCTCTATTACTAGTTTTCATTTTTAGATATGAAAAAATGGGATGAGCGGCGTGTCTTAAATTCTCAGTGTGTTTTAGCCCGTCGCCGTCGTTCCTGAAGCTTGTTTTGCCGCTTCCGATGTTTTTCTTTTACACCTCACGGGCAGAAGGCGCTTTTCAGCGGGGCAGCAGTTGCGTTCTAGAACAAAAATGCCTGAAGAAAAGATTCAGCTGCTGCTGTGCCTCACTGCCAGTGGAACAAACAATCGAGCTGTCTCCCACCCCCACAGATTTCAAGCTAATTGCATACTATGTGGCACATCAGGGGACAATAATCGTGTGCTTTTTCCCTTATTTGAGCGACTTCCTGCGTCACTTATTTTGCAATATCTCTCGGCCAGTTCCTCCTGCTTTGTTTGAATTTTTATTTAAGTATTAAAGACTTCAAGTGACACCTGAGGATCACAGGACAAAGACATGAAATGATGCTAACTCACAGGAAACACTGGACTGAACGACTTATAAGAGCAGTTTGAATTTAGGATTGCAGTGAGAAAATTTCAAGTTTTGGGTCAAACTGCACACAGTCCATTTGGAGCTAACCCAGAAATACCTGCGAACAATTTACTTAGCACCATAAATCAGACTTTATGGCCTAAAAAGACTTTGAGTGACACATTCGTTCACCCACACATAGAAAATCTGCTATTTTATAGCTAATTTTATAACCTACTGATCTTAAATTCAACGCACGCTGTTATTTCTGCTTCCTGTCACTACCACGGTAGGTGATTGAGGGTAGAAGACTAATTTGATATCGTCTGTGTCAGATGATTAAGTTATTGCAGCATCTGATTCATCTCAAGTCACTGCACTGTGGCCATGATCAAAGTACCGCTTGTCAATCACCAAAAAGATTTTTTGGCAGCGTAACATATTGGCCGTGTGCTGGAATAAAGAGGACAGAGTGAGATCTATTGAGTGACAGAGTGAGTTCTATTCCCACGAGGAACGCAGGCGACAAACCACAGCGGCGCAGGTTCGATTCCCACACGTTCCTCCCGTTTTAAAACATTCCTGATTAACTGAGGCACCGAGCGCAGCAGTCCAGCCGATGGGACGTTGGACTACAAAGGTCGCTGCAGACTCAAACCTGTCTGAAATATAACCACAATATTACAGAAACAGGAAAACGCCATCGGTGCCGTACTTTCAGCAGCAATTCACCTTCAACAACCTTCACAGCTTTCTGATGACATCACCCAAAGTCATGCACTTCATGGACATTTATGGAGAATTATCTGTTTGATTCATGTTTGAAGAAGAGATAAGGCACACACACACACACTCGTGCACCCACACACACACACACAGGATAGGAGCAATAACCTTGAAAAGAGCGTGTGCCGGCCGCTGCGCTGAGAGGACTACAGTGTTTTAAACGTCCCCGAGATTCTAATCCAGTGATCTTTCTTTTCTTTTTGGTGTAAATGAAAAGAGTTGCGAGCGAGTTCAACTTCTCTCAGACGTGCACAGACGTGCAGGTGTTTCTCTCTCTACCTTCAGGATTCGCTCCTCGCCGAGAGAAACGCCAAAAGAGGGGTTGTTTACTGTGAAAACGGAGCCGAAGACGGGGAGAGATGGTCCAGCGTCATAACACATTTCACACTTTGGCACGCTCTCCGTTATCTATCATCACACACGCACAGGCACACACTCCAGATCACACTCCCATGATGAGTGAAATTGCTTCCAACGCCATATTTCACTGTTCATTCTGGGTGGCTGATATAAAGTCGGCCCAGGCGGTGGCCAGCGTTGTGTTTCCGTTGGCTCTACAGCAGAACGTGTGAGGTTCTCTCCCATCGCCGGTCCATAGGACGGAGGAAAATTCAATTTCATTCAGTGAAATGTGAAAGCTTTTTCTTCCAGAGAGAGAGAGAGAGAGAGAGAGAGAGAGAGCGCGCCCGTCCATGCCCGCGTGGACCTTCACATTTAATCTCCTCTGACTTTGGGCCTCTTTGGAGGTGATGCGCGCCGTTAAAATGCGACCGGACCGCTTGGCAACGTCGGAGCGAGCCAATCTCAAAATGGACTTCATGGGCTACTGTGGAGGCAAACTAATGGTGCGTTTTATGGTTCCCAAATGGGGTGATAGAGCGGAATCCAAAAGAGAAGGACGCCCCGTCTGCAACTGTGGAGTAGTAACGAGTTTGACTTCGCTCGACAACATCGCTCACGCTAAAAGGTCGCGGAGAGAGAAAAGGCATTTGTCTTCAGACGGCGTCCATGACACCGATGTTATTTTGTCCCAGCTGAAGGTTTCTGAAGGAGTTTGGAGTTTTTATCCATCCTCAGACGGAGCGTTACTTCATACTTTTACTCCAGTAGTGTGCTTGAGTATTTCCATTTTGTTTTGTTCCAGTTTATTTCAGAGGGGACCTGTTTACTTGGCTATCCCGTATATGCTAATACTTCTTATCTTCTTGTACTTATCTGATAGTTATTTGATTGGATTTGTTGTTTGTGATTACATCGTAGCTCGCAGGTTGACTTAACGAGGACGCTGAGCTGTGGGAATAGGACGGCTTAGTGTCACAAAACACTCTGATAGGGACAACTTTTAATGTTATGAGCCGCAGATTAATGACGAAAAGAAGATGAACTTATAAAACGTTTATAAGTTGCATATATACGATCAGTAAAATGTTGCCAATCACGTAAAAAAATGCAAATCAGCTTTAAAAATGCAAATTTTGCTTGTTGCAAGCAGCAGGGATTTATTCAGGCATCAGTATTTTAACATCGACGTGGCCTCACTTTTTCCAGCTTCCCCTGGGGGATCCAAAGACGTTCCAAGGCCAAATGGGACACGCGATCCCTCTGTTGTATTCTGGGTCTGTCCCTCACAGTCGGACAGGCTTGGAAGGACTCCCTTCAAAGAATCCAAGGAGCAGTGTTTCTACTCCGAGCTCCTCCCCCATCCCTCAGGGTCCTGACACCCAGCAGAGAACACTCATTCCATCCACTTCACTCTCCTGCTTCTCCTCCTCCTCAGACTCGTGACTGTGAGGGTTGGACCAGGAGCACTCGGTGAATTGTGAGGTCGCGGTGACTGATCGAGAGGGTGCGAGCGCTTCATCTACCGCCGCCCTCGTGCCGTTGTTTAAAGAGAGGAGGTCAAGGTTGAACCTAAAAGAGGGACGCGCGTACTGCGAAGACAACGTCACGGTAACGGCGGCACACTTTCTGAAGTGTTTCCGTTTATCAGCATTTATTCCTCTGAAAGTATATGATGGCAAAAAAAGATGTGGAGGTCTCATGAATAATTTTAGCTCATTTTTCTGTAATGAGGAGCTGGAGAAGGCTCGTTCTCATTCCAATGACTAAAATTCACACTCATCATTTTCTAACT
>OMNV01009960.1:19292-32801 GCA_900303265.1 Brotula barbata | reverse complement strand
TCCGGATCTCAAACCAGTCCAGCCTCCTGGTGACACAACCGTTGAGCAATCCCGTCACAGCACCGACTCCAGCTCAGCTCAGCTCTTGCAGTGATGAAACCGCCTGCTGGATTACCTTTCACACACACACACACACACACATACACACACACACAGCTCAGCATATGGTTCAAACATTCGAGATGTTGCTTTTCAAACTCGCACTCCGAGCTGACGGGGAGGAAGGCGGACTCCTCATCAACCATGCACATGTTTAGATAATAAGTAACCTTTTTTAACACACACACACACACACACACTGACTCACCTCTCTTTAAATCGGCAGCTCTGATTGTAATTTATTACTACAAGCAGGGCTGTCAAGCAACCACGGAAAAATACTTCACTACCAGACTTGCAGTACTAAAGTATACACGTAGTGTGTATTTTTTTATTAATTATTATTTGATTCAAAGTGCGTTGTTGCTAAAATCACAACAAGTGTACTGTGTTTATTTAGTGTGTCCTCCAAAGTTCAAACTCATCTTTAAATCAAGTTTGAAAACTTCGTTCAAACTCAGATTATAATTTCGTTAATCTGAGGACAATCACGCTGTCAAATGACACTGCGAGGACCACAAGTTCTTTTACATTTACTCTCAATACTTAAGTATCTTATACCATGTAGATCCCAAAATGTACACTTTTGATTCTGCAGTAATATTCACACAATCAGTACTTTATGTGTGTCTGTTTTACTTTGAAATATGTGGACTCCAGTATAACTTTGAGGTATTTTACCCACCGCTAGCAGCTATTTTCTCTCTCTCTCTCTCTCTCTCTCTCTCTCTCTCTCCACTTGTACCTGTATGGGATCCAAAAATATTTGCTCTCTAAATCTTGGGCCTAAAGTGTGAAGTAGCCAACAAGGCTCCAGTGTAGGAGTCCAACGTCAAGCTTCAACATCCCCATGATATTTTCCCATGCTGGGCCTGTTTGTTATGTGGATATGACTCACCCCCATAAACCCTTAGAGCTGCCAGGCTATAAGCATTCACATAAAATATACCAGCGCTGCTCTGTAAACAAGATCCCAGCAGTCGCCGTGCCAGGAGTCGCTGCAGTCCAAGAATATACTTCTTACGTACTTCTTATGTACTTCTTGTGTACTTCTTATATTCTTCTTACACGTACAAACGCTGCCTCAAACGGATTAATTATTGAGTAATAGTCAAAACATTCCTCCTTAAATTATGCCACGATGCCTGTTGGGGAAGAGCGTGTCAGTGTCAGCATGAGGTTAACATACATCTGTGTGTCTGTGTGTGTGTGTGTGTGTGTGTGTGTTGGGCCATGTGCACACGTGTGACCATGTGTTTGTTGCGCAAGAGTCCTCATTCTACGACTTCATGTTGAAGGAGCGTAGCAGCACCAGTGGAGCGCCAGGATTACTGAATGCTCACCAAAGCAGAGAGCACCAGCTGGCCTGTGTGTGTGTGTGTGTGTGTGTGTGTGTGTGTGTGTGTGTGTCTATACCCACACTCAGTCGACTATCACCCCTCTTGCCAAACAGAAGCACGCTGTTCCAAATGATTTCTTTTCACTTCAAACTTTCTCCCAGAGCAGGTCACACACACTTAACCAAGACATTCCAGCTAGGCACAGCTTGACTGAAAAAGGTCATGTGACCCCCAAAAGCTGCACTGTCCAAACAAGGACAAGCTGCAGATTCCATAGGAGCGATGGCTGTTATTTTTAGGCCCAGCATTCTTTCTTTGTGCAGTGGTCTTCCTACGATTAAGGTGACTCACGGGCTCGTGTCTCCCTGTGTGCTGAAACAGGTTTCCTGTCTCACTGCCCCGTCTCTCTGTCTCTCTCTCTCTCTCTCTGTCTCTCTTTTGAAGAAGTTCAAACAGCAGGATGAACAGTGACTGTCGGAATGGGCGGTTCGTGGAGAATTGACAAAGGTCCGGACTTGGCGTATCCATGAGTCAACCTTTTGATGTACTTTATGTGTTTGAAACTTGTGCGTGCATGTGATTTAGAAAATGTGTGTATCTCATTATTGGATTAATATTCCATGTGTAGGCTGTGATTAATGGCTCACACTCATGCCGGACTGTATATAAATTCCTGGTCTGCAGGTTTCTGCGTGCTCTATTGTAGTTGGTCAGACGTTGTGTTGCGTGTGTGTATGTGTGTGTGCGTGGGTGTGTTTTTCGCTCGTATTCGTCCCTGTGTGGGTGTGTGGCTGCATCCCCTTGCTTGTGAACGAGAAGAGAAAACAGTTTCCAGGGCATCCTCTGCTTTGTTATAATTAGCTGAGTCACCCGGCAGCAGCGGTTGTAAAGAGAGGCTGGGAATCGATCTGCTCTCAGAATAGTTCAGCCTGATTTGGATGACAGCCAGCCGCCATTGTGAATTATTCTTCAATTGAGCTGCGCTGTCGGTACGCTCAAACAAACACACACACACACACGCGCGTGCACTTACAGGTAGGAAATGAATCTATCTGTAGATTTGAAACCGCACTGGAGTCATCCAGTGAATAAACATATCCCAGAATGCTTTGCGATAGCATCTTCTGCTGGTAATGGCGGTAATGGAGCGGGAAGTCACGTTGTTTGATTCTCGCCACAAATGTAGAAATCTCGCCACAGTGGTGGCTTTGTTCAGTTTTTGTTCAGAGACAGATTTTCTTGATTTTTTTGGCAAGATTTCCAAAAGGCCTTTAGCTCGGAAAACCTCCCCGGCTGCGCTGCCACAGAGACGACATACCGATCGCTGATCACTGGTCTGAGACGTCCCAAGATTTGTAACAGACTGAATAAAAAGAGGATTTGCAGCTTGACTTGGACTCATTTACTTATTTCAGACAAGACCCCGAACCCCCTAATTACTCCAGACAAGCAAATGGGCCCTGCATGGTTGCCCCGACTGTCTGTCTGTGCGTCTGTGTGTGTGTGTGTGCGAGCGTGCCTACGATTGGTTGAGGCAAGAAATTTGCGAAGCGTGTTGAGTGGAAAAACACTATGGAAATGCAGCCCATTTACATGACAAATGAAAGCAAATGTCTGATCAGTTCTAACCTACCTTCGAACCCCGGAGCCGTCATTTACTTCATAATAACGATGCCACTTGTAATTGCACCTTCCCTCGCTGCGCTCCTTTCCTCTCGACTAACAGCTCGTACAATCCCATCACTGAGGAATGTAGCCAACCTCAGCATCTGCTCGGGTCTCTTGAGGACAGAAGTAGCCGTAATCTTGGCATCAGTAGCCAGTTTAGCCAGTATTTCGTCATCTCTGTTGGACTCGCAAAGTGGAACTACGACACAAAGTTTGTGTTTTGTCTGATGTGTGATTGTCTCGCAACTGATAAATTATTTACACTCTTTCACATGCAGGATAACATTGGCGTACATTGATGTAACGCGCTGAGATTATGCCTCCGCTCGATAATCTTATAATTATAATTGACTAAGTCAATTAGAAGAATGAATTTTCTTACCTGGCAGACTCTTTATAGAGCTTCATTAACTACTTAAGCCACTGTCTGCATATTTCTTCATTGACGGAGATCTTTCTGCCAGTCAGTGTCGCATATAATCCATTGTTTTGTTCTTTGTTTTTTAATTATTTTGGTTCAGGGAAACGCACACTAACAAATCTGGAATGTTTACAGGAAATATTTGTGAAAAATGGAGCCTGAAAATAAGATAATTAGTAAAAACGAGTTTGTGTCATTTGAGGCAGCGCAAATTTGTTACCACCGAAGTTACCCCGAGGTGTTTTGTGCTTTCATGTCGATTTGTTTGTGCAAATCTGATTGCCGTGTTGTGAAGTTAAAGTCGTTTCTACCAGACAGTCGAGTCGAGCAGAGCTCTGGCACCTCTGACCTCGGGGCTGACTCCACTTTGAAAAGCAGTGCGATGCTTCCTCCACCAGGGGGCGATGGCTTTTATGGCGAACTCCTCCGGGTAAGGACAGTAACTCTCCCCCATCCGATTGCCCAATGCCACAGTGGGTACCGTGGTGGGTACTGAAGTGGCGAAGCAACGAGTCACAAAGTCGTTGGATGAAGGACGGAATCAGATTAATCCGTCCATGTTTAGACCATATGCTCATTTTTGCCTTAATCGCAGGAAATCGCAAAAAAATGTAGTAGTGTGCCGTAGAGAGCGAGTGCTTATAAGAGCTCGAATCTTCCTAAAAAGGAGGCCCGGATCAAGATCCTGGATTTTGAACCGTATGAACTCAAACGTGGAGGTCTCACCAAAACCACCTCCACAGAATATGCCGCATATTTTCACAACCCAGGCTGACCTCAGGGATAATCAATCAAAGCAGGAGCAGAGATGAGGATTGTTTCATGTGGATGGACTCCAGACTATAGTCTGGCCATAAATTCCGGACTTCATTTGCTCGTCATCCCAATCTGTTCATCAGTGCTGTTGTTGATCCTTTGCATCAGAGCTGTGGGTTTGTACTCTTGGCAACCGTGATGTTATGTACACGATTGAAAGGCAAAACTAAGCTGAAGTTTCGTACATCCTTACAGTTTTCCCAGAATGCTTTGCTTACGGTCGACTTTACAGCACATAACTTGTAGCAGTTTGCATGCTTGACACCACACTGTATGTAAACACGATTTACCCTGTTGTGTTTTTGGGAACTATTTTCTGACACACGGCAACTTCCCCAAAGGTTTTCTGAGAAGCTGGAAGCTGTAAATAAAATTCTCCTGTAAACTGTACAATGCCAACGCACTTTTCGAATGAAATGAACAACATCGACGCCGGTGGCTGATTCGTGGGAAACCGAGGGCATTCACCTCTGTAATCTTAATTTAACCCCAACAACACAAAGACCATTTTAGCTGAAATCCACGATGTTGTGAAATGACTCTATCATGATTCTGGGCATATCAGATTCTATGTAAAATTCATGTGTTTGTGTGTGTGCGTGTGTGTGTGTGTGGAGAAGCTCCTCACGCAGCCGTGTTCAGATTAATTCAACAGTGGAACCCAACCAAACTACACTGGAAAAATGAAAAATAAAACATAGAGCGACAGCCAAAACATCGGACGATATAACAGGTGAATATAAAGAGAATCTGTGCTATTAAAAGAGAATAAAACCCACAAAACCTCGCTGCTTTGTTGAAGCTGACAGACGTGTCTGTGGTGAGCAGCTGATAGGGAGACTGTGTGTTATGGTCAGGTGGGGATACCACTCTAAAAAATAAAACCTCAATAAAGCTCAATCACAGCACAGCCTCCAGTTGTCCCTTATCGGTAAAACCCCTGGTGTGATGACACCGACCGTCTGTGTAGCGTGTCCACTGTTCTAACCCCAAGCAAAGGATTTAATGGCGGTTTTTGCTGTTTTTCCCCTACACTGTTTCAGTGGAAAGGTCACTCATGTACCAGGTATCCCCTCCGACCTTCACAAGAGAAATTTCACTGACAGCATCATTTCACTTCCCTTTATGTCCCAAGAACATTATTTCATAACGCCGTCTCTCTTAGTGTCTTCAACACATGATTTCACTGAAATAGTTCGCTTTATAATCAGCGTGCCGCTCCGGAATGACTCAAGGGGTTTCCTGTCGCTTAATGGGAAGTGGAATGCAATTGTGTGTCTGCAAAACATGCACGCTCGTCATCAGCACGCTGTCCCCAGCCCGCCGCTGAGGTTACACAAGAGGCTCAGCGGGGACGAGTCCGGTGATGTCACTCTCGGCGGAGTGAGAAAACACTGTAAGCAAAGAGGAAGCAGGTTTTTTTAGGCAAGTGGGGAAAGTAGAGAGGAGAAGTGGAGGAATGGAAAGAGGGGCATTTGTGATGAAAGGTTAAGGCGGTAGTTCATTTACGTCTTGATGGACAAAACTGTGAAGTAAAAATAACGTAAAATCAATTGTCTTGTTTCTTGTCGTCCAATCTCCGGTCAGAGTGGCAAGTTTACGGCTGAATATAAAGAGTTGTGCCTCACGTGGTACGGCTTGATTTATATTCCCCATATCCTAACACAAACATGGCCTCGAGGACGGCACATGAAAGTGTCATCCAGTGTTAATCTGTGCTGCCGCGCTGCCTGATGAACGATGGAGAACAGCTGCCTGCACTAAGTAACGTGTAAAAATGAAGAAAACGTCCAGTTGCTCTTTCTTTCAGTAGCCGAAGGTGCAAAGTGCAACACAACTTTAATGACACTTGGAGCTGCGAGGAGAACGGCTCCCAACCGGCGTTAACGCTCTCCCACAAGTCCCACAACCCCCAACCTCTTTCCACGGCGAGTCAACTCACCGCTGAATTTATCAAAGTGTACCAACACGAGAGGGAGAGAGGAGCTTAGCATTTGGAAAAAGCAATTAATTGCAGCATAATACCCCCATGTAACAGGATTTCAATGACTGTTAGCGCTGCTCCGCTCCAAAAGGAGATTTATTCCCATAATCCTGTGATGAAAGGGATGGCCAATTATTTCCCATGAAGTGGAATACACTGACTGGAGGAGGGCTAGGCCAGCGGGGAAACGACGAGCGAGGATCGGGAGGAAAAGACGAGACGCTGTTTGTGTGTACACACGCTCACACGCGCGCTTAATGTTCAGCCAGCAACAAGAACCTGCCACTCTTCACAAATTACCTAACGCAGCTTTAATGACATGATTGCACCGCAACTCACAGGAGGAAGATGAAAGGCGAGAGTCACTCCATTAACCACGGAGTCGGTGGCTCTTGGATATTAGGCGGCGCATTTCGTAGCGTTTCATCAGTTTTGAAGGATGTTGAAAATGTAGGTTAACGTTTGTGAAGAGTTTGTGTTTGTCACGCGGTGGCGGAGTGTCATCATATAGGAACACACAGGGTCGTCTTTCAGCGGAATCCTGTGCATCAGGATGGTGTAACTGCCTAATGTATGAATTTGATCTCATGTTAAATTTTCAGTGCTTGTAATAATGTCGATCCATTCACTGTAACCGTTACAGTGTTTCCATCGAGAGTGTAACGGGGAGCATCAGTGTCCTTTTCTGTAACAACTCGTTGTCAGTAGATGGTTTTGTGCTGTTGGATGAAGAAGGCTTTGTTTAGAGTCATGTGAAGAGCAGAGAGGAACATCAGGGGCTTCTGGAGTACTGCTGGAGGGGGGAACGGCGGCCGCAGAGGCTTTGCTGGTTACTTGCATTACAAGGTTGTCACGCTGCTCGGCATCACTTGGGTCACAAAGAGGAGAAACGCCACAGAAAGAGCCTCCGGTGGCCCTGGGACGTGGACATCCCCGCTGGAACCCGAGTCGACCCCTGGCTGGGTCTCCGGGGCGAGGGGGTCTGATGGTGAAAGACACAAAGACCCTCAGTGACCCCCTAGGCGCGTCACTGGTTATCCGTCCACGTGAGCCCATCCTTTGGTTGATGCTGACAGACACGCACTAATTATGGCTGATTATCCCGTGTGTGTGTGTGTGTGATGCCCTTCCTCTCCTAGTAGAGTTGACGCTCCAGATTGAGCAGCTGGAGGACCTGAAGGCCTTGGAGACCGAAACTGATGAAGCGTTTGTGTAATTTGATTTAGACCATGAAGTCACTTCAGTACCTCAGTGATAATTCTACAGATCTTACAGTGAGTAGCGAACACATTAATGCTGAGCTGTGACTGATGACTCAGCTCGTACGGACTTGAAACACAAATGAGCTGACTTGAAACTCATCTGGACGTATTTTTAGAACACTTGAAACCCTGAAATCACTGTGACTTCGCTTCAGTGCGACTTGAGCTTTTTGACTTGACCCATCCCCCAAACCAAAGTTGTAGAATTATAAAGATTTGTAGCCGAGTCTTGAAAGGTGCAGATAAATTTAATATATTATTGTTATTATTGAAAAAATCATCTTCATCTTCACCTGGGCCTCGAGTCAGTGACGTGCATTAATGTCCCTTAATACCGTTTGCTGTATATTACCACTGTTATTACCACTTTAATACAAATACTTCGAGGATGTGGTCAAATATTATGAGTCAATAAAGATCAGCGTAAAAGAATGAAGTCATCAGTGGAGTTTGGTGATCATAACATCGTGAAACGTGTGCAGATCCTTTATCCCTCACGGACTGTATGATTATCTCTGAGATGCACGTTAGTTGTGAAGGCTGTGTCAGTGCAGGTGTGTGTGACAGAGCAGCCAACTGTTTTTCCAACAGTGTGTGTTCAAGGCCACGCTCTTATTTGAAGTATCTCATCCAATGTTGTCAGCGATGCCTGTGTACCCTCAACAGGAGCGTGTGTGTGTGTCTGCTGATGTGATAGAGGTGCCGACTGAAGGCTTGTCTGTGTGTATGTGTGTATAAGTGTGTTAGGGTGTGGGCGGAGGTAATTAAAGTGTCAGGAAACATGCATTATTAATGGTAATACGATGTAATAATGGAAAGGCAGCGTGATCTGTCATGCCCAGTCGCTTTAACACCCGTAGGGTCTTCATGCATATATGACCGTGTGTGTGTGTGTGTATGTGTGTATTGTTCTTTTGAGTCGGTATGTGTATTTTCAGTTACACAGGTGTACACGGCGTCTTCGTGTCATCATGTCTGTACCGGCTTATGTTTTGTCTGATTTCATGCTTTTTTTCCAGGAAGGAGCAAACAACCGTGTGCTATACGTCAGTGTGTGTACTTTGAACAGCCCTGTGCAATGCGTGCGTGGCCCATATCTCGTCTTATTTATTTCTGTGTGAGGTCATTTTTTTGCCCATTCAACACACAACAAAAGCAGGTCACCAGGGACACGCAGAGAGCGCAGTCGTGACACGTCCATCAACAAACGAGGACAAAGATGTTCTCTTCATGGTTGCCGGGGTAGAAGAGGAGCCATGATTGTTTGTGTTACAGTGTTGAGACAGGGCTTAGGTGTTGGGCAAGTTACCCGGCTGTGACTCAGTGTTTGGTGTTGATTTTCTTTCAGTGTTTGGTGTTATGTCATTTTTCCTCAGGGTAAATTCTAAAGGGGTTAGGTTGATCCGGTCTATTTGAATTCAGCTTGAGAGGCCATATATGAAATGGAACAAGAGGCTTGTGAAGGCTCTGGGTGTGTTGCTTTAGCAGATGATAAAGTGAGCCAAAATCCACAGAAGAAGTGCAGACGGATAAAAAAAAATAAAAAAAATCAGTCTTTAATTTGTTTTGACTAAAAGCAAAATGGTTTCTTCTGGCTTTTCAGGAAAACCGCAGCTCTGACGGCACACAGCTCAAACAAAGAATGTGTGTAAAACATCACAGCAGGTAAATCAACATTTTTCCGCGTTGATAACAAAAACTCATTCCTGCGATGCTTGTGACGTGACTCAAAGATGATCATATATTCCATTACGGAGTTAAAGGGCACGTCAGAGTCATTTTTCGTTGTTTATTGTCGCTGCGGCGCATGATTTAGACAATGAAACGCTTTGTATCTGCCCAGAATAAATAAATAAAACTCACATAAATATAATAATAAAGACAATGCTTCAACTGTTTTGCGCCTTAAACTATGTACATTATACATTATAGGCATTATAATCAGATTTTTGCAGTGGTATTAAGCCGTAAATTCACTTAAATTCTCCATCGTGATTAGTGTGAGAAGGATCTGCCAGGTGAGGAAATCCATCCAGATGTGGTATCTGACTGTGACTAAATCGATTTAGGATACATAATGTGAGCAGACTTTTATTTATGCTGAAGTCAGTCAAATCATGGTGCGTACAAAAATATAGTCTTAGTTGCTTAATTCCTGTAAAATTGAAGTTTGGCTCATCTTTTTATAGAAAAGTCAACTCCTTGAATAAGGCTTGCCTTGTTGTTGCCCTGTTTTTACTCACTTGTTGTCCCCTCGTGTTGAGCTGTAGGCCGGAGACTCAGCACTTAATAATTTCAAGAGCTCTGCAAGAAATCTTGAAGTGTTTTTCCACCCTTCGGCGTGTTCCATTTTCTGTGGTCTGTGCTGTCCTGAGCTTCTTTGACATGTTATTATTCTTTACCGTGCCTGGCTGTGCATCTAAGAGAAGCACTAAACCTGCGTGGAGGCTTGCCTGGAAAAGATGTGAAGTATTTCGGAGGAGGGAACGCTTCTCTTTAGGGATTTTTTTCACCTCACCACATCGTTCTGCCAACATTCTGAAAAAGCTTACAACTCAATTTAAGAATTTCCATATGTCCGGAAAGTCTAATCAGCATATGTGAGTGTGAAAAGAAGGATCTCAAAACCACAAAGCAAAAATAATAGCCTGGGTTTTTACGCTGGATTTGCCAGTGCAAAGAGGGAGTGTATGGTGCGTGTGTGTGTAGTACCACGGTGTTATCACGACTACGTCTGAACATCTGCAGCTGTTAGACAGTGAGTGGGTGTGTTTGTGCTGACCATCATGTTGCCAGAGAGGTAACATTTTTCATCAGGTTTGTCCATTTGTCTGTCAGCAGGATACCAAAACATTATAAATGGATTTCAATGACACTTGATGATGGTCCAGCGAAGAAGCCATCACATTTGGAAATAATCAGCTTGTTAATGTTTGGCCCATAACTTTTCAACCATACATCATTGCATCATTCTTAGGATCTATCCTCATCCATCCATTGATTTTTTCTTTTTTTCTTTTTTTCATTCTCTAATTTTTGGCCAAAATTTTACATATAGCAGGACAAAACTAATATCTTTTTCTTTCCTGTTTTGCTCTAATTCACTGCTGAAGTTGGGGGGGTGTGGCTCATTTTCCCAAAAGTGCCTCATCTCATGAATTAATGACGCTGTGGTAACCAACTTTTGTGGAATGTGCAATCATTACTGCAATAAATGAAACATCAATGGACCTGATTGTGGGGCTCTAAATGTAGAAACGGGTGGGGGATGGGAAGGGAGGTAACCATAGTATAATCAATGTTCTATTAAACTGCAATTTTTAGTAATTAAATTGACTATGATTTTATTTTATTTTATTTTTTTCAGATCACAACAGGTGGTCACGTTCCAGCAGCTGTGGCTCTGTAAGGTTACAGGTGAGTCCGTTACTATCAGCGATAGTCATAATAACACTGACAGGAAACCACCTGAACACGTACTTCCTTGTCTTTATTGTACTTGTGTGTGTATGCAGGAAAATAGAAATTTGGAGATGACACATTCCTTTTTTACAATGTAATAAAACAGAAAGTATGAGGAAGGAAGATGAGCTTGATCCAACAGTCTTAACTGTCCTGGAAACTTAGTGGCTACTGAACTATACTGACATTAATATGGAACCCACCCCCACAAGGTAAAAGGCTCGGGAGCCACGGTTTGATCGGCTGCCATGTCTCCATCTCCATGGCCAGTCATAACAGAGTGGATTTAAAGAGACAGTACCTCAAATTACCACTCAGTGTGCATAGCAGTGCCACAGCAAGACAGAGGAGAAGTAAATCAAGGAGTTTTTATGCACATTAAAACATTACAAAGATTACAAAATAGTGCTTCCAAAAGAAAACACATCTTTTTTTGTAAGTCTGTGTAATATGTCTCAATTAAAGAGATTGTGTGGCTGTGAAGGTCAGTGAGAAAGAATCTGAAAACTGCTTATTTTACAAAATATTTCCGCTGTCAATCATCATGAAATGTCTGAAGCCTTTAAAAAAAAATCTTATTCAGATATAAAATCATTTATAATGTGTTGTTATGTACATTACTCTGTGTTTTTATTACATATTTAAGACACATCTTTGTAAAAAGATAATAAACACCTTGGTCAGGATGATTAGTGTGTGTTTGTAATGTGTCAGCGTGATGGCTTACTCAAGCGTTTGGTTTAAACTGTGATCTGGTTCATGGTCCAAAGGTTTGGTTTCGTATGCAAGAGGCTCACACAGCGGAAGGATCGGTGCCGTTCCCCTGTGTCAGTGAAATGAAGACAACAAACACATCATGACTGAACTCAGAGGTTAGTGGTTCTCAAGCTGTGTGATTTCCCTTGGTAAATGCATGTGCATGTGCGCAATAATCACAAAAAAGGAAGTATTACGAGCGACTTGTTTCAATGGGTATGTCCATTATGTGTGTGTGCCCGTGTGTGTGTGTGTCTACGTTGTGGGATATTTTGCGGCTTGTTTGAGTGTGGATTCCACTGCAGTCGACTTCCCCTGTGGGAGAGCACAGACGAAGAGTGAAACAATACACTCTCACACACACAGGCACACACACACACCCACACAGACAGCAGACCCACATCCCCATCACCAACCCAGACGCATGCACAGACACACAAACACACACCAGAGCTCCTCTAATACGAGCCAGATGTCTCCTGGAACAGAGTGGAAGATGGAAAGTTATCCTCTTTATTTCAGGGGTAAATATTTTTCACCGGTTGAAAGGTAACTGGAAACAGCCAGAGGAGACTGAGAGAAACACACACACACACACACATAGAGGGACAATGAGACTCTCCTGGTAACTTTCAGGTGTTCCATACTGTACATGAGAGGAAATCTAACACTTTTTCAGCGATAGTAAAACCAGACCACCGTGCTCGCTCGTCTCACCTCTGTGGGTTTTGCTTATAACACATCAGACACCGCTTTGCCTCCAACCCCCTTATTTTCCCAACTTTTACAAGGTTTTTGACACGTTCAGTCTTGTGCAACCGAACTCAACCTTAAACTACATTTATACCTCAAAATCCTTCCAGAGACATCGGGTTGCTTTGTGTTTAATACACAGTTAATGCCTCGCACTGCAAACATTCCCCTACTGGAAACTGGAAGTTAAAATATGACAGCGCGTAATTGAGTCACTTTTTCTGGAGTCAAAATGAGATTCACTCGAGCTTTGAGTTTGTTGTTGAATTTTTTATTCATTTTCGTTCGACTAACAGCATGTCTGAGTGTCAGAATGTTGATTCGGTACCAGCAGAGTGTGTGTGAAGGGTGGGTCACATCTAAGCCGGGAAGAATATTGATTTGTTTGGCTTCTGGTGCGGTGATCTGCCTTGTTCCAGATGCTGACATGATTAAAAAATATAGAAAGAAATGACAGATTGAAAAGGTTGGAGGAAAAAAAATCCCCAGCCCTTTTGAAAGGAGTTTAATAATATAACACATATGATATTATATAATGTTATTTTCTCATATTGGATCATCTTTAAAACAAAATCTGGAGGCTTTTTCTGTCCCGTCCCCTTTTAGATCAGATCATAACGCATACCGGATGCTTGTTTTTCTGTGTTGGAGACTGACGGCTGATGTAGAAGCCGGAGGAAAGGCCTCGCTGTCCACACTCAGCATAGGAAGAGAGGTGTGCCTGTAGCTGAATCTGTCCAGATGTCCCCTCTGTATCCTGTCCAGCCTAAACAAATCCTCTCTCACAGGGACAGCAGGATACACCACAAATCCCCTGGTAGTCAGGAACATTTTTTTCTGTCTCTGCGTCGTTGTCTTCCTCGCTCCATCTGTCTCTCCTGTTCTTCCTCACTTTCCTCTCCTCTCCATCGTTCTCTGCTTGTCGTCTATCTCCTCTCCTGCTTGTAC
>OMNV01009960.1:0-19259 GCA_900303265.1 Brotula barbata | reverse complement strand
CCCCCCCCCCACCTCCTTCCTTTTGTAAAGGCCATTTGGCAAAATGTGATGCTCAGTGGATGTTTACCTCACTGAATGATTGATGGGATGTAATGAAACAATCTAACCTTGAGTAGACGGAGCACTCTGTAAGCAGCCATAGATCAAACACACACACTGTATCTTCCTTGGAATAAAGGCATAGTTTTACATTATAGAAGAGAAATTTGTCGTATATCATGCAGCATGAATGCACAACAACCAAGGTCATTTCACTTCATCTCACGTTCTGGTACGGAGGAAGTCCAACGCTCTGACGGTGACGTTTAGCGGTGTTCTATAACGCTACGTTTCCAGCCCCTCTGACTTCCTATTGTGTTTTATTTACATGTAGTATTGAACTGCACTCTTCTGTATTTTCTTTTTGAGGCCATGATATCGTTGTTCCATTCACTGTCGTGGCTCTCCCGTTGAAAGGATGCTGACCTACATAAGATTTCTCGCTGACTCTTAAAAACATTCCTTTTCATCTGTACACCCGGAACCATATCGGTGATTCCAACAACCGTGAGGCGTTCAGCGCGGACTCTTCTCGGGCAGAACTGTGTGTAATAATCCAAGCCAGCAGCCGGCCGTTATGGCATCATCAAGATAAATGTGACATGAGTACAAAAACAACCTTTACGTACACATGATAAATACTTAAATACACAGCTGGACTCATCACAGTAGAAGGCAGACACGTGTTCTTAAAGATAAATGTCCTAATGCCTGTGTGGGCCCTTGGGGTCCAGCGATCCCCAACTCAGGGCCGCTGCTCCAGTTTGCTGAAGCAATCGAATGTTTAATGTGGCTGCCTGAGCTCTTGAGCACCAGCGTCTTTGTCCATCGGCCCGGCTGTATACAGGACGGCATTCCATGCCTAGTATGGGCTTGAGTTGTCAGATAACTTTCTGTGATGACACATCTGTCAAGATAATATATCTGAAGAGAAGGTGGAATGTGTAATTCCAGGGATGAGCATTCTTTCCAATGTTAATATTTCTCGGTTCAGACTATCCATTTCACGCTATTGTTGTAATCTGACGGTGGTCTTGTCGAGGAACCGGAGAGCGAGTATTTGTCTTTGAGTGAAAAGCATATTTATTTTTGTTACACTTACATCTGTCATAATCAGGGCTGCGTAATTTCAAAAAATGTCTCATGGGCCCTCTGCTCCATGTGGTCCCCTGTCTCCGCTCTGTCCTTCCTGTCTGTCTCACTGCTGTACTCTCACTACAGTCATAATAAAGCAGTGACGCAAATTTAAATAAAAAAAGTCTCATCTGTACTATGTTTAGCAGATGGATGTTTGCTAACAACGGATCTATTTATGCATGTGTGGATCAGGACACTCATGTTTGAACAGTAACTGAAAGTCAAAAGACTATTCTGACACGCAAGCACCGAGGCGCCAAACATCGCACGCAGGCCGATAATGAACGTGGCATAAACCAAACCAACAATAACTTTGAACTATCAGCCGTACAGTGTGGCCGGGCGCTGTCCTACGATGATTCAGACCTGCCTGTTTTCACACTCACTCCAACATGAATATGGATGAAAGGAAACGGCCTGTTTCGACCTGAAACACGCTTATTAAAAAGAAAAATTCCACCGCTCCCCCACAGCGTGTGTGGTCCAGGGCCGTAATCAAACAAAAAAAAAAAAAAAGGAACATTTTTACATTTCAAATTTGCTGCATTTCAAAAGCTCCACTGTCTGTGGCTCCGGCCTTGTATGGGGCTGCCAGACAAAGGATTTCACAGGGGCGAAATGACTCAAGTGACAAACGGCTGGTTAGGAATTTGCTCGGCTTGGAAGCCCATCATTACTGGAAATATGAGAGTATCAGAAAGACACAACAGCCAATTAAAATGCGACCCCTGGGTGTCTGCGTTGCAGTGAGATGCACATGAGGAATATTTTGCATCCCATATCAAACAGCTAATTGCAACGTGTGACCCTGAGTTGAGACGCGAGACTTGCAAACAATTAGCATAACTTCAAAGCGAAGGCAGTTTATTCAAGTTTTGGAAAAGGGCAATCCCCCGCCCCCCACACACACACATGTACACACACAACAATTAGGTGCTTTGTTGTAAAATACACTGTTTGTTTGAGTAAACTAGCATGAAAATATACATTTAGAGGTACAGCTGTCGTTCCATATCTGAACTCCTCCGTGTTCCATGTGTGATTTTGGTGTTTTTTTGCTGTTTTTTTTCTTCTTCTTCAGAATGTCGCCCTTTGTCCTTTGTTTTTTCTGCGTGAGATCGCTCCGGTCCAGCTCTCACATTGCTGCTTGCATCACCAGGGAGGAGCCTTTTGGTTAATTCAACACGATCTTTGCGGTTGAGACGACACTTCTAAACTTTGCATTCATGGAATAAACAAATCACTCTAACATACGATCTCCTGCTCCCTTCCCTTCGTCTTTGCCTTCCCTTATCTCCCACGGCCAAGGACTTAACTGCACGCATTCTGTCTAGATTACTTTACACAGTACAATCACTTTGCAACTCCCCCATTGTTCATTGCTGTTCTTATTCTGTGTGTGCCTCAGGATGGTGGACATGTGACAGTTACTGTAAACAGGATGAGTGTTGGACAGCATCAGATGCAGCAGAAGAGAAGCACTGAGCAGATGACAGACTTATATCCTGATTATGGGAGGAGCAGACATCCGTATGTCACTGCATGAGGAAGTGCACTGACTAATAGGCTGACATATGTATGCTTAGTGACTGTGAGCAGGCTTGGTACCAGGCACTGGCTGCTGTGTGTGTGTGTGTGTTTGTGTATGTGCGCGTGTGGTCGGCAAACACAGAGTTCCCACTGGTAGAGGTAACAACAGGACACAGTGGAACAGAAAGACAACAGAGCTGAGGTCAGTGTGGCTTCACTGAGTTGGTAAATGTGATCTGAAATCAGAATCTGTTTGGCATACACAGACACACACACATACACACACGGACACACAAACACACCTCCTCCCGTTTACCTTCTGGTAAAAACCTTCTGGCTGCAGAGCTGTCAGTTATGCATATTTGCCAGGGAGGCCTGGAGGATATTACCTTTACACACAGACACACGCACACACACACACACACACACACACACTGCATTCACGTGTGTATAGTTCACTGTTGACTATTGCTAATAAGTTACCTTGTTACTGACACATCTGTTTCATCATGCCTCATATTTGCCTTTCGACACAGGTGTTCTGTTTTCCTGTTTGTTGCAGTTGAGTCAGGTTTTACAGCACTTTATCCCTCTTTCCTGCAGTTTTAAGACTCTGTTATTTGTTGCTTAGGAGCATAATTCTCTGCCCTGTGTTTTTGTTGTAGCCTGCAAGCGTTCAAACTCAGGATGTCAGGATAATTTGATTACACTGGACTACGCAATAAAAAAGAAAATAAAAAATCATTGTTTAAATTTACATGATTTATTTGGCAAAGTGACAAATGCATCCAGCAGCGTAAAGCTAAGCTAACCGCGGCTATCGTCTCCTTGGAGACAGAACACGACCCTATACGACCACCAAAGTTGTATCGCACACTTGAAGCAAGACAACAGCTCTCATTCAGTAACTTTATTCTCCCGTGTGGTTAGTTTTTTTTATTTTTTTTATGTGTTTTGTGAATAACCAACCAGCCACCGATAATGTAAGACGTTACCATGTAGGTCACAACACGTCCTCCCATCTTAAAGTGACAGCGCACCATTTACCAGTCTATGTCTTACATAGCTCTATGGTATTCATATCAGATAGGCTTGGAGTTATGACGATTTATTGAAATGATGATGATGATTCTGAGTTGAAATAGTGAAATTGTAGTAAACGTTTGTTTGTATTGTAGTCTGATGGACACACACACGACAGGGAGCTATGTATAACCCGCAGATGAGTAGATTTACAAAATAGTAGATCGGCACGTCCCTCATTCAAATGCATTTGTACAAGCAGAGTTTCACACAGGTCAGCATTTTGTACACGCGTACACTTTTGTCATTATGGTTTACAGTTTACATTTTTACCTGTCAGATGTGTGAGCGAACTAAAGCTTTAGGCTTTCACCTGCAAACCTCTGGACGCCAGAGGTTATGGTTCTGCAGGAATGCAATAGCAAAATTACAGGCCCTTACAAGTTGAGCCAACACCTATTCAGCAATGCATTCATGTAAACCAGATGACCTTTAAAATATCCCGCCAAACGCCGGTCGTCTGTCATTTCAGACTACGATTCAAATATTATTAGAAATGGCGGCTCTGCTTCTGATTTATACCCGTTCTCCGCTTGCCACTTTGTTTGTGACCTTTATCAGCGTGTTGCTCAACATCATGACACAGAGAGTTGTGTAAACTCCACAGATTAAAAACAAATGACAAGGGTGGAAAATTGAAAGCAAAAAAAAAAGAAACTCACGGATGTAAACCTTCACAAAACAACCCCCCCCCTCCCCCTTTCCTCTTTCTTAGAATGTTGCTATTTGCTTTGGGCAAATGGACCACAATTGCACAACTGTTCAGCCATCGCTGCTTAAAAGGTTCACACATACGCACACACACACATGCTGCAGTAAGACTCAATCGGAAATGCTTTATTTCGCTGTAGCCAGCTGCATCACACACCTTGTATATTAAAATTTGACATGAGCAGACTTTAAGGCTTAAAGAAGCCACATCGTGCAGGCCCCCAAAGCTCCTTAATGCCTACAGCCTTACGTGTTTTAACTTTGTTTGTGCCCCACATCACAAAAATACTCACTCTCACTTGAGCAGATTGATAAGATTATTCTTCATCCCGAAAAATGCAATTGTGAAAATGTGTTCCAGATTAGGTGGACCCTCTTACGTGCAGTCTTCTTATCATGGGTGGTCTGCTGTTCCATATTTCATGCCCGTGTTTCAGACGCACCGGGCAGATCGCAGTCGCTGCTTCGGGGGATGTTCCTTTCCTGAATCACGCTGGATTACTGAGCAGAGATGAAAAAAAAAAAAGCAAAGAGGGTTTCACAGTGGCTCTGGGAAAGTCCAGACCCAAACCATGAGGCCTGTTAGGCCTTCGTATAGTGGATTCCACATATTGACTTTAATCATGGTTATACTTTAAATTTAGCGCTTGGGACTTTGCAGTACTCTGTGTGCAGGTTCAAAGTCTAGAAATAACAGAAATTCCTTTAACTGGAAATCCCCAGAAGATCACGGAAGGGCCTGAGATTAAGTTCATACTGTGTCCACAAATGAACGTGGACATGTGAGAACTCCGTCTCTCTCTCTGGGGCCTTTAATTCCACTCACACGTTATGCTGTCTTATAAACCAGAATCCCCTGCAAATCCTGCGTTGGAAGTCTGAGTGAAAAGCTGCCATATCGGTGGCGTGTATGAGGAGCTCTCACCCTGGCCCTCACGTCTGTCCCTCCACCTCTCATGCCGTCCTGTCCTTGGCCGGTGTGGGCAGTTTCCCACCCCAAGGCTCGGCCATATGCGAGCGTTGGCTCAGTCCCTAGTGTGAAGGTCAGGCCTGATGGGACACGGCAGCCCCAGATTGTCACCCCTGGGGTGGGAGGCTGCATGACAGGCATCAGGACTCAGTGACAGGAGGGACAGAGGACAAAGTTTACACGGGGACACCATCAATCGTGTGGTAGAACTTCCTCAAAGTGAAATCGGAAGTAAACAAACTGAATTTCAGGGGAGTTAGAGAGAGAGAGAGAGAGAGAGAGAGAGAGAGAGAGAGTCACTTAACTCCAATACCTTTCCTCACCTGGGGATGAAGAGGCCTCACACACTGTAACTCTGTGTAGCTGTGAGCTTTGTTAAATCCTCAGGTGATCGTTGTTGCCTCTCCTCCGTTAGGCCATCTAAGGACACAACATGGCGGCGACGCAGCCACATAAACGATGGTTAGGGCAGTATTTGATGAGGCATCCATTTACGACCGCCCGCTGACTGAGATGAGCCGGTGGGAAGCGTTGTGCAATCAATGGTCTCGGTTAATTACAATAGATCAAACACAAGCTCCATGGCAACCTGTCTCACATTTTCCAAAACAAAAGGACTGCTCGGCATTCAGCGCGCGTGCACGGCGGATGTGACACCACGTTACGCAACACTGACGCTGGAGCAATTAGAGGTGATCCGGTGTTTATTACCTTGTTGTACACAGTTATTTTTAGGGATTACACAAGGCATTAATGAACAACATCATCATTAACCAAGCAGACCACTGTACAACATTAAACATTAAACAGAGGAGACACTGGACCTCCTCCTCTTACCGCTCTGTGGGCTCTACTACTACTACTACTACTACTAATGACAACAATGACAATAATGATAGTAATGATAATAATAACAAGAATAACATTAATAATAGTAATAGTCCTGTTACTCGTAAGCTTTTAGATGCATGTAGTAGAATTTAAAGTACTATATTTCCATCAGAATTGTAGTAAAAAGGGAATACCTGAAGGGTCATTGGTTTACACACATGCCTCATAATGCAGTGGCACAAGTTCGACTGCGGCCTGTGCCCTTTTTCCTGAATGACAGTGCCAAAAAAAATAAGAGAGAAGTAGTAATAACTACCAGAAAATGAAAATACTCATGTAAAGTTCCTCTGAAGTGAACTATCTCTGCCCATCAGTCAAAAGCCTCCGTCATAGGTTTAGAAATGTGTAACGTTTCAACCTCCTCCATCCAGACAGTAAATTTCAGCGTTGTATCCATCCCCAGCTGATAACATGGTGGAAGATGTGTACTTTTTACTTGACGTATTCACACTCCAAATGGTTTGCTTTGGCCATGCTACTCTGAGTACATCAACTTTTCAAAAAGACACTTACAAAGTTATTCATGTCAAGGCTTCTTCTTGTACTCAACAGCGTGTGTGTGTGTGTGTGCGTGCGCGCGTGCTGTGAGAGTGTCGTGACAGAGACGGGCGCCCATGCTGTCCGTCTATCAGCTAACAGGAGGCACCATCACCAGGCCGCCAGCGATGGGGGCCTGTAGGCTTCAGACACCAGATCTGTTCTAGTAAACCTCCCCCCTAGTTTGGCTCTGGCTTCCCATGAACAAATGTTGAGTGCAAATAAAACTCTGCAACTTCCATCCTCATCATTCCTCCTCTCTGTGTCGCTTCTCCCTCTGACCCCCTCGGTGCCCTGGTTTATTTATTCCTCCTTCTTGTTCAGTTTTCTCAGCCTGTTCCTCCGGTCTTCCTCCCTCTATTTGCTTTCGTCTCAAATTAGTGTCAAATTCCCCAGAGTGCCTCTTATATTTGTTACTAATGCAGCACCTACCAAATTACAAGGAATCCTATTCTGGGATGCCTTCTCATTCGTGTGTAAGAGGGCAGCTATCGGACAGTAAAGTAACTCTGGGTGTGTGTTTGTGTGTGTGTGTCACAGCAGGTCAGTCATGAGAGCGGAGAGCTGCATTCCACTGTGCAGTACTAAATCCCCATGGGATAGACCTCATTAGAGGACTTGCTGTTCCCAGGCTGTCTCAACGCCACTGCTACAGACTGTGTGTATGTGCGTGTGTGCATGTGTGCGTGTGTGTGTGTGAGAGAGAGAGAGAGAGGCTGTGTATTTATGTAGGTTTGTGTATTTCTGTGCAGATTTCACACGTTTTGTGTTTTTTTGTTCATGTAGCTTCCTTATGTGAGCCTTTTTATTTTGAAACCAGGTACTCAAATATTGCAGTGAAGTACAATTTTGAGGTAGTTGTACATTACTTCATTTTTTTTCATTTTTGTACAGTTTTCCACTTCCATGTTTCAGAATGAAATACCGTAGTGTTTATAAGTAATAAGAGTATTATGGAGATATATTTATTCTGAAATAAACATTGAAGATCAAGTTTACAAGCGCTAATAAACTGGAGATATGATGTTGATTGAAAAGTATTGTACCTCCGCTTTTAGGACTGACAGTGATAGCTGCCATACTGAAACAGGATGCGTGTAATGAAACACTGACACAGATCATTATTGCTTACAGTTACTTTACTTTTCGTACTTTTGAGACTCTTTAGTGTGGACTTACAAACTTTCCACAGTCTCAAACGTCCAGGGACGTTAGTATGACATCATCTCTTCACCTGCTACATTTTTTGTTCCCTGTTCTTATTACATTTCTGCATTTTTGGATGGGAATCCACCTGTTGGGTGTATGTGGCTCTTGTAGAATGTAGGAAGTAGAATGTAGGAGTTTTACTTGAAGTGAAGCACTTTTTACTGCTTACTGTGTGACTTATACTCAACTTCTGACTAACCGTGAGTCATTGGTGTGAATCCCTTTATGTATCTGGGGTCCAGTGTGTTTGGGATGTCGGGCTCATCATCCACTGAGGGATGACATGATCCCTGGGAGCTTCCTGACAGACCCACAACCACAGAGAAACACACATAAACTCTGTCGTGCCTCCGTGTGTTCCCGAGAGACACTTAGCTCATCGCTCGGTGCCTCTTCGGTTGCCGATGCGGTTTTGAACCCCTGCTGTTGACCTGAGCCAAGCCGGGTCTGACAGCTTCTAGTCTCACATTCTGTCTTTGGTTTCACTTTACTTTGGCAGCCTGGGGAGGGCAGGAAGGAGAGCAGTGCATTCTGGGGAAGCGCTGAGTAAATGTGGAAGGAGAAGGAGAACGCTGTCATTGTTGTGTAACAGAGAAGACAAATACGTTGTTCCACTCCTCGTGACACTTTTTGTGTGAATTTGATCTCACCTGGGAACCGAGGCCTGAGCGAGCTTCTCTTTGCCTTCTATGGGCACAAACGCACACAAACATTACCCAGATTGCAACATCTTCCTGTAAGAATAAAGCTTTTAGTGGAGACAGTTTATGTGAGGTTAGGATATCTTTAGAACGACTATAGAACTAGAATAGAATTAGATGCACTTCTTCTTTCTTTCAGTTGCTGATATTATGAATGCAAAGCTGGAGGGTAACAAAGTAAATTTACTTAAGTCCAATTTTGCTGAACTGTCACTTTCATTGAACATTCCAGTGTTAAGGATTTTTCTCAACTGCTTTCTTGTCTTAACGACGTGATTGGCCGAAATACACCAACATCAATAATTCACCGTCACACAGTTGAAAGGGCCAAACTCAAATTATTACACAATTCCTTGTAGCGTCTTCATTCCCAAGAGAGGATTTAGGGATTCTCCATAAATACATTTGCTGTCGTTCAGCATCCTTATCGGATGTTATCGGAGTATTTGAGTATTTCTAATAATAAACCAATAAACATCATATTCCAGGTTTCCAGCCTTGGCAGAGGTCACGTTTTCTTTGTTTGTTTATGTCTCACAGCTCATAAAGCACAACCCTTACCATGGTATGGACTGGCTTTATCTATGATTCATGTTCATAGATTATTGTGGAGCTAACGTTCATAAAAATAGTTTTAAATTGTAATGACCTGCAGGGGAGATAAGTCTGATTTGTTAAAGGTTACGGATGATGTGACTGCCGTGTTATACCAGGAAGTGGTTGGTCAACTGTCAACAAAAAAGTGGTAGCTTGGCTAGCAGACAACACGTAGAAACAGAGAGGACATGAAAGGACACACACACGCACACACACGTGCACACACAAAGCTGCAAGCCAAGGCTGAAGCCACAGTGAGCTCCCGTACAGGCCCTGGCCAAGGCCCCCTTCACTGATCATAACACGGCGCACAGCGATAAGCATGTTGCGCAAGACATAGATGAGCACAGACACACACACACACACATACACACACACACACACACACACACACACACACACGCACACTCTCTTTTCATGTGCTCTCTCCCATTCTTTTGAAAGCAGATGATTTCGAAATCATTAACAGCCATGGGGCAGAATAGATTGGCAGGTAGGCTATGAGGCCAAACCTGGCTATCGGGTCCAACACTTACACAAACAGCTATACACACACACACACACACACACACTCACACGCAAACATACTCAATCTGGACAGCGGGAGATGATGACATTCTCTCGGCAGACGAATGGACTTTCTTTTCTGTGGTTCCCCTCATTTGTGATCATCCTCCAGGACTTTGATTCTGGTGGAATATTAGGCTGCTCGTGGACAGTCTGTAGACACATACACACTCCCACACAAACTCCCACACACACACACTAGGTATCACTTCCTCTTGAGTATCTACAAATGATGATTTATGCTGAGCGGGGACATCCAAGTGACACTGGTATCAGGCTTTAAATGAGAAGTGCATTTCTGCTTTATCACCGTCAGATGATACACACGAACGGAGAACAGCACAAACACACTCCGACTGATTTACAGGACAATATACGCTTGTTGGAAGTGCAGCCACGCCTTGATTTATATGTATAACTCATAACTCATCATCATGTTGGAATTCAGGATACATAGTGTGTACCGTATAAGTGATTTGACTTACTGCCTTTGACAAGCGATATTGTTCACGTTGGAGCATAAATCAGGGAGATGAGAAGATGAGCAGCTGCTGGAGAAGTGAAATTCACGATCAGGTCAAAGTGTCCAGTTTCATAAATGCCACGCAGCTGACTGAAGGTATACACATACGCAAACATGCAAAGTTGTATATACTGTACACACAGAGGCCCACATCACACACACTCATATGCACACACACAGACTCGTGCACACACAGACTTGTGTACGATCACAGACTCGTGTACACACACAGACTCGCTGCAACCTTGTTTGCCAGTGTGAAATCCAGGGAATGTGTCAGGGTCCTTACAGTTCTTAGAACACCAACCACACCAGCACGGTCTGCCCGAGGAGCCAGAGCGTGTGCGAGACACACACACGCAAACACACACCGTGGCAGTGCTGTCAGTGAGTCAGTGTGTGAGTCACACTCGGGCTATGCTGCCTCTTGATTTTATAACAGTCGCCGGCACGGCACTGTATTTAATATTCCAAACAACTGGCGTGTAGGACAGACGTGCACGCACAGGCACATGCATACACACACACACCGGCACACACACACACACACACACACACACATACACACACGCTGCTGGGGGTGACTGCAGATGGGTCACAGTGGGAGAAGAGGGAATCCTTACAATGTCTACACCGCAGAGACGAGGTTTAATCTATGAATCACACGTCTATAGGTGCTCCGGGGGGAATGTATGGATTTTCATGAGGAGAAAGACCTGACAGGTGGCTGAGCAGACGGGGTACTGCATGTACTGTACATGTACTTCATTAATGCCCATACATGGCTGTTAAAGTTGAATATATTAATGTCATATTTTATCCCCGCCTTCCTTTGAGTCCTAAAGTGGCCACAAAACGGCCGAGCGCAGCGAACGGCATAAATGACTAAAACCGATCTGTGCTCGTAATGAGCCTTTTGAATGCGTCACTGGGCGTCTTTCTGTGATTTGTAGCAAACCTCGGTTACACGTGTGCTGCAGCTAGCTAAAGAAAAGAAGAAAATGTTTCCAATTCCACAGTCGCCGCCTTACTTAAACGCTGGTGGTGCAGTAAAAGCGAACAAATCCAGATTTAGACAGACGGGCAGGCAGATACGTATGTAAGGTCAACGTCATGAAGATGAATTCTGTGGCGTGGAGCGGTGCTGTGCTCGCCGTTAGCCGTTGGTGTTGAATTTGATAGGAGCGGCGCATGAGGCAGAGGGGGAATGAGTCACAGTCACCGATAAGGGCCCGGGGTTATGGCTGACCTCTCGCGATTGCCCTTCTTTCTGCTTCCATCCCTCCTCCTCCTCCTCCTTCCTTTCGCTAACCCACATTGGCATTTGGAGCCTCCGTTTCTTTACTTTCCTTTACCTCAAACGATTGTTTTGTTAATTCCCTCTGCTGCTGGTCACCATTCATACCTGCGCGCTTGTGATCAGGGAGTGGAGCCTTCGGGTTTATCTGTGATTGGCAATGCGTTCTGACTCACTGACTTGCACAAAAACACACTTTATAGGCGATGACTCACTGCAACACAGGCCATTCGCATCCACAGTGTGTACACCAAAGCCAAACTGCTGCACAAAAGTGTGTTTGTGTACACATTAACCTTTGCATGCATTAAGGCGCTGATGACACACCAGCTAAACATCCATTATCTTACAGCGCCAAGATAATCAGGTTCTACTGTAAAGAGGCTTCTGTGCCTTTATTTTGTTGTATATGGCAAAAATTGAATTGTTTTTTTTTTGTGACGTGAAAGGGATCTGTGCAAAATTGTACACACTCGTGTGTGCAAGACCATCGGCAGAAGAGCATTTATCAGGAGGAGCTGAGGAATGATAAATGTACTGCAGTGACTCATGCAGGATAAAGTACATGAGAGCCATCAGCTGACACGGTGACAGACCACACACAACACACATCCACATAATCACTTTCAGAGCGCCTTATGCATACACACAGCTGGGTTTCTACTCACACACACGCGAGCGCGCGCACGCAGTGTGGTGCCAAATGTTCCCAGCTTCATTTGTACCACTGCTGCATTTCTGTGGAGGGGATGAGTCACTTTCAACTGCAGTTGTCACGTAACTACTGTCACTTAGACTGATTCACACAGGGAACAATTTCTAAAATAACGTTCAACCCCTCGGCTGTCATATTTATGCAAAGTAGTGGAGGGTACACTGTGTGCTTATTAATAGAAAAATAGCAAACAGGATGTCACTGGAACAATGTGATACATAAAAATTGAATTTTCTGTGCTTGCAAAGAGAGATGGCTCGCGTGCAAGAAAGCACACTGGAAAAATGCACATTTGGCATTGTGTGTGATATAAAAATATTGGATTTTGTGTTGGGATTAGACTATTTTTGAATAATTCGATTTCCCCTGACATCCTGTTGAGCTTTTTGGGTGTCATGGATCCAAAATCAAACCATCTGACTGCACTCAGTGGTTTAGTCCTTTCCATTTTCATCATTTGTGACTTTTTCTTGTCTGTTTATTTCTTTTCATTTTATTTTTGTTAGTTGTTTAATAAACTAAAAAACTGACACTTTTTTATTTTATTGGAAAGTACTAACTAGGCTGTCCCTGCTGCATGATCTGATCTGGAATCCCACTTTCCATTTTATGGCACCTTCATCAAATCACCCAGATACTGATTGACGGCTCCTAATCAAATATGAAGGCAAAATCCAACCACAAATCCAACCACGCACTGAGACGAGAGCTGAGGACTTTGGTCCACTTTAGCTGGATCTCTTCTGATCCATGATGGATGTTATGAGATGTAAAGTCTGCACGCGCTTTGTGATCTACGGAAGGATACAAGGATACAAGCTAAGAAAAATAGTTGAAACGTGCGTATCAAATGACATGTCAGCTGAGTATGTCACCTCATGTGCTGTCACTGTTTATACGCTTGGGTGTAACTGAAATTCTGAGGAAATTACTGTTGTGTGAAGACGCGGAAATTCAGACTGAAAGGTGATCGTGTATTTTCAGGAGCACAACTTTAAGAACCAATCTTCACTAGTGTGAGGAAAACCAGTAAGAAAAACAAAGCGCGGATTTAAAAAAAAAGTCAGCTGTCAAGGTGGAATATAAAATCTGGCAAAGACCCATCTTCCTGGAAAGTCCAAGTCACTGTCCTACATGTGAGGCGGCTGATGTATGACTAAGCTGTAAGGAGGTTTTGGAATTACCTGGTGCTCTCTAGGCGTGCCTGCCAGAGTAATCAAAACAGGAATGGGTGACTGTTTATTGAGAGTCTGAAGTGTTGAATAAATCTACGTAAGATAGATAGAGCACAATTCAAAATATATAGTATAAATTACCCAACACAAATTATATGCATGGTGAGTCAGGACTAAATGTACCCTAAGAGATACAGTAATTTCAATCGGGAACACCCAGCTCATCATTTTCATTTGATCAGACGTAAACAAACAAGGTCAGAGAGGATCCTCCTGAGAGCACAACAAGTCGGCCGCCATTTAAACCACATCAGTAGATTTCATAGAGTACAAAATAAATTCCATGGGAACTCTGGATCTGGATTATCTTCATGCCTGTCAATTGTGCCAAAGGATTCAATCGCTCATGCTTTGTAATATGAGTCACTGAAAAACAGCCACGTCTGGCTGAGCAGTTTCGCTTCAATATGAATGAAAGGGAGATGATTCAGTGCAAAAGCACTGATGGGATGACAAAGGGCACGGAGGCCATTTGCATGAGAAAGTCTGTTCACGCAGTATCGCTGGCATTGTCTATTAAGATCATTTGGCAGCACACTGTTATTAACCGAGGAATTATTCTGCTGGCCAGAAAGGCAGCGTGTGTTTGAATTGTACAGAACGCCAACGTCACCACATTAGTCAAAGGGTGTGAGCTGCACAACATATATGAGTAAGAGGTCAATGAGTAACGGGTTCATGGCCACGACCAGGAGGGTTTTAATACAACAGGTGAAATATAAATATCAACTGATATCAAACAAAGCGTGTAAATAATATCAAATCAGTCCATCGGGCCTCTCTGATGAAAGCCAAAGACACAATCGTAAAGATAGCAGTGACTCTGGAGTGTTGTGAAATAAAGACGAGAGCGATGCCTGCGCTCAGTGCAATCCTTCCAGCACGGAATCAGCCAACAGCGCCGTTTCAAAAGCCGTGCGCACAGTTGCAACACATCATTAGTCAAGTTTTAATGCTCACATTGTTATGATTAATCCCTCCAAGAAAGTGTTGTTGCTCACACACAGATTATCCAGTGGGTTCAACACAGATCAGATAGAGAGTAAATGAAGCTGTTAAGTGATTTTATTTGTAACCCACTGATTGCACGACGCTGTAAAACATACGGTTTACACAACGTTTACTCCTCTTATTCTAACACTTATATTGTTCTTTGGACAAAGGTTGTTCTCATTTCTTTCACATTGCTCAATATTTACCTGTTTAAATGTTGCTAAATAGTAGTTTTAAGTTCAGGGTGTGTGTGCTTCTCCATTTTACGTCATGAATTTCCAAAACAAACCTTGGTTGGACTGTGAGATGTGACATTTTTTTGTGTGTTTGATCTGATGCTGAGACGGTTAAGAGGTGAGCGTTTATTGAATCAATGCTGCCCTCGTGTGGACAGTCAGTGTTACTGACAGTCATGTGCCCGCTACACTAAATAAACTGCTTCCTCAGCCCTCTAAGCTTTTGGACATGATTTTATGTTAACATTTCTAAATGTATACTGAAGGCTTATTCAATAGGTGCAAACCACACGATTTAATTAACCAATACTGACTCACTCTTAATCTAAATCAACATTTTGAATGTTGTGGTAGACTTTGTAAACTCACAGAACGTCTTCTGTGGAGGGACAGATAAGGACAATATGTCAGATCTCAAAAAGCATTCATCATATCTTTATCAAGAAAGCATGACATGATTTACTGTCGCCCGATTCTTCATCAAGGTCATTTTTCTGACTCAGGGAAGCTTTGTAAGGCGGCGCACAGACGAGAGGCACACTTTGTTGGCCTTGATCTCAGCCGACTAATCACTAAAGAAAAGCTAAAAAGTATCAAAATGTCAATGTTTGTTATTTAAATATCAAACTGGCAGTTTTGATCTCAGTGTTTTTCTCCTGGACAGTCAAGTCAATGTCCCTGCTGGAAAGTCCAAATATTTACCTGATATTTGCGCTTTCCAGAATTCCCTAAACGCACAGCGACGAAGAGGTCCACAAATCGTCTTTTCGACAAGAGCCTGCCTGTTTTTGAACCTTTGCCAAGAGCAGACTTCGTGATCACTGAAATGAATGGGGGCCCCATTGTAATTCCCTCCTCTGTGTTTGGGAATGCATGAATGTCACCAGCTGCCACGTCTGCTCCTCTATGGAAAATGTCCAAAAACCTTAATTATCATGCTTAATCATCCATGGGATTGAAGCAAGGGAGATCCCACTGTAACAGATTGGAGATGTAAAACACAGACATTGCATTGAGCTGTGTGCCTGGAATCCCAAGGCGACCTGGTTTATGCGCCCTGGCACAGCTGATTCAAGTATAGATTCATTTTGTGCTAAATGCTAATGATGGAACCCTGCATCTGATGGGTCGTTACACCTTGCTGTCTTTTTTCTCTGTGTAATTTAATGGATGTGTCTCTCATTTTAAATAATGTCATGGTGGGTGACCAATATGACCCAATATGATCTTGCTGTGTTGACACATTTATAGATATTTATTCTCATTGTTTTGAAACGGTGTGCTCTCCAGAAACCTATTTTATTTTTCCTCTTTTCTCTCTGTTTAAATCTATTTTAGTTGTTGTTGATGAGAGTCATTGACACCTTTCCTTGATCTACAGCTGCTATGACTAATAGGATCTTTAACATGAGATCCGCGTGAGAGCCATCCTTCCATGTGATTACATCCCTTGGCCACACGATGGCGACATACTTCCACTTTTCATTTGTCACTTGAGGCTCCATGATGCATTCTATCGATACAGGTGCTTCCAGAACTGTATATGAAATATTAACAGACACTCCGCAGGTCCACTGTTCTACTCCAGGACCATTTACCTAATATACTGTAACAGTCGGCTCTTTAACACCAAATAACACACACGTTTAAGATACTGAGGACTTGCTGGTAGGATTAGATTGAATTTCCCCGAACATTCCAACGACTATCCCACGGTCCTATAGGATCTTCGTGTTGGCAGAGGCCTGGGGCTGTGCTGTTATTTGCCTTGGCTGATGGTTGATGTATTCAGGAGCAGTGGTATCTTTCTGGAGACTCTACCTCTGACTTTCTTTAAGAACAGATGGTGTTGTTTCCAAACTACCAATTAGCAAGGAGAGGCTAGAAACCACTAGCGACAGCTCTCAGACTCTCTCCTTCTCCTCAGCTCCCTCTCTCCCTCTCTCTCTCCTCAACTCCCTGTTTGTCTGACATGCCCCGACTCTCTCTCTCTCTCTCTCTCTCTCTCATTTTCCCCCCTGTATGCCATAGTGTCAGTGTGACGCTGGAGAGATGTGTGGCCTGCTGAACAGATTGGGAGTGACATATGTCATACGTGGGGGGGGACTTAGCGGGGCAACCAAGTATGTGGCTGCCAGCATGTTTGTGTGAGTGAATATGCCTGTGTGTGTGTGTGTGTGTGTGTGTTTGTGTGTGTTGACTTCCCTACATATGCATACATTATGTTCCCCCCCTTCAGGTGTGAAGACCCCAGACCTGAGCCTCTCATACTGAGGCACACACACTGGTTTATTTGTCATCAAGGAGCAGGTCTGTGGAGGCTGTGTGTGTGTGTGTGTGTGTGTGTGTGTGTGTGTGTGTGTGTGCCGAGGATTATGAACAGTGTGATATCTTGTTTGACACTTGGTGCATAAAATGAAGTGGACACCCCATCATGCTGATTTTGGCGATCCTCTCTCTCTCTCTGCTACATTCCACTGATTTGGCAATGGGATACTTTACACCAGCACGTTTCTAAAAACCAAATCTTCTACATTTCAGCCATAAACCGAACTTTAACCTGAGCGATTCGTGCTCAGTGACACTCCCGTTGTCCTCCTGGCAGCATAGGGGGTTTTCAACAGTCAATATTAATTCAGAAGCAGTCTGGACATCTGATGTGTCACCTCCCCTCATGAATTCTGTGTATGTGTGTGTACGTTGTTTTGACAGCCACGTCCCAGATCTTTCCCCTGGATTTAGGGGAGGCCACAACGTATGGTTTCTGAATGCTGCGTTTCAGATATGAAATTCAGCGATATTCCCCTTTAACTCAAGCAACCTTGAACAAAAGTCGTCCCTCTGCAGTTAAGTGGGTGCTTGAAGGGCGAGCCGGCGCAGACACGGTCCAGTGCATTTATTGACCCAATGAAAAACCTCTCTGTGTCTCCAGGGGCTCGGAGCTCAGGTTAGGCTCTTTGTTGTCTGCGTTCATTAGTGTCTCCTTCGCCATCCCTCTCTCTCTCCGTCTCTCTCTCTCTCACTGCTCTTTTCCCCCGAGGAGCCGAAGAAGAAAATGTCACCAGATCAAATTAGCGAGAGCCTCCAACGTTGCCTGTCAGCCGCTGTCTGTCTGTTCCACAGAGTGATGGCGTCGCTCATGGAAGTTTCTCGCCGAAGTTTGTTTATGTCCAAACTTTATCTTCTTATCAGGTGTGGCACTCTGTGACGTTTCCCTGCTGAGGAAGTGCTTTGTGTGTTTGGTTGTCGCTCACAGTTGGATAATGCACTTTTCCAATAAATGGGAAAAAGATGAGTTAGCGATGGACTTAGATGAAAGCTTTTGTCTCATAATGAGTTCACCAGAGTTTAAAGGGTTAAAGGGTGTCAACAAGGGACAACTACAACCATGTGGTGAAGGTCAGGGAGAGGTCGTGGTTGGAAGTTCACCTCCAGTAGTTTGGCTCCTGGGCTGTAAACGGCATCAAATGAAGGAAAGCTGGAAATTCTCGACAGTATTTTAACCTCATTCCTTGATTTGTGTTTCATCATCTGACGGAGGGAGGACAGTAACGTCTCTGCATCCTTGGTGAAGCCGTGCACTCACAGCCAGGCCTTTTGCAGTGTCACTACAAGCGCATCACTTATTCATAGCACATTTCATATTCATAGCCTTCTTTACTTCACCAAGACGCATCAGGGGCGGTGATTTCTCTCTGGGACGGGCATTATTTACCTTAATGCATTTTAGTGGAGTGAGAGTTGCCAGACATCCGTCTTTGCAAACAGATGACTTTAATGCATGTTAACCTTGGTGGCGGTAAAAAGCCTCACCCTTATTGCTGCTAAACCGTACAGTGTCTGTCAGAGTCTGTTGGGAGACCGCTGGAGCACTTCCAGGCCTCCTCACCTACCAGCCGCAAAAGGCCCTTAATTGAAAATGACTTCAGACTACTGAAAAAGTAGGGAGAGGCTTCCAGAGAATGTGTGGTTACGTGCACGCGCGTGCGTTTGTGTGTGTGTGTGTGTGTTGTGTGTGGACTGCGTTATATGCCAGTGTGCTTCCTTTTGTGCGCTGTCCAATTTCCCTGCATGTTTACAGGGTGAACACGATGTTGTAGGCGAGCTGTGAATCACTTACCGTACAGGAAAAGGGCACCAAACCAAGAGATCTGCAGCCAGAGTGAAAGGAACACACAGAAATCCTTTCCCCCCGTGCTCCTCCATCACAGCCGGATGAAAGTGGCCACTGTCCTTCTGGCATCAATATGCAAATGGTGGAAATGGCCCTTGAGTGTGGGAGCAGTTC
>OMNV01009959.1:0-16962 GCA_900303265.1 Brotula barbata | reverse complement strand
TTATGGGAGAAACACTGCAGCACCACTAAACATAATGTACATGCTTCCTTCAAATATAGACAATGTGTCATGTAATCTGTAACGAGTCTGTCTGATGAGGAAATGCTCACTTTTATTATGATGTTTACATGATTGAGTATATTGTCTTAAAATCACACTCCACGATTTCAACATTACCTCATTTACTGTACATAACTTTTGCCGAAGAAAGACTTATCGCTGGGATGCACAAAGTAAGTTTTTTATTGCATGTTCTGTACACAGACTTGCCATCTTTAATCAAGTTTGACTTGGTGCTTTTAGAAAACCCAAGACCACACTTCAGACTTTGTCTTTCGATGGCAAAACAAACTCCAGATTAGCACTGTCACTGCTTTTCGCCTTGTTGTCTATACCCTGTACAAATATGTATAATGCATTATGCATATGAGCACTTGGGTTTGAGGATGAATGGTTGACTGCCTGCCTGATAATCTTTTCAGAGCACGATAACCAAACAAGGTGTTAATGAAAATTAAAAATTGAAATGGTAATACTAACTGTCAGGAATTTTACCGTGATTAACCATTAAACTGGTAATGGTTACATTCGTACAGAAGACACCCAAGCATTTTGTCACGTCTGTCATGCAGGACACAACTTTGGGTCTCTGCTATGTCCCACATGCTTCCATCTCTGTCTGCAAGTCAATGATAGTGTCTAGCACAATACCTGTTAACTCAATGACGGTAGATATGGTAGACAAATTAACTGAGCAAAACATTTGCCAACTTCAAAGTTAAATGAACGCAGTAGAACAATTCAATCAGGTAGAGGGTTACCTATTCAACATGTTGACACTAAATATGAGGGTTGATTTATCTTCCATATGCTTATCTATGTCAGAATTACATATTACCCATAATGCCTTACAAAGGCACTATTATGATACCAAGGGGATCAAACAGCGCACTCTCTTTAATGAAAACAATGCGCCAATACATTATATTATACGACTGTCATGCCTGGTTGTCACTCAAACTAATGCACCCATGCCACATGAACAACTGCTTCCAACAGCTGCACACTTCCTAGTTCATCCGGACTACAAAGCATGCAGCTAATGAAAGCTCAGAGAATGAAGCTTTCATTTACTACTTCAGCCAACAGGATGAATGTGACTTACTTGGTGTCACGCTATTTATTTTTTCCAATGCTCATAAAATTACTGACTTTCGGGGCCAAAATTATACAAAGATACCTAATCAGTTTATTATGATCAATCTAGGAAATCATAAAACAAGTGTTCCTAAATACAGTCTAAATAAAAAAATATAATACATGTTAGTCTGGAAATATATTAATCAAGATTGCGTTGACAAGAACTGTATTAGAGTAAGAAAAAAAAGAATTCAAAGGTAGGCCCACCAACAGTCACACACATTTAGGTAGGACCTAAATTTCACAAGGTTTTGCGGTTGTTGCCAAAATTTACCGTGTATAGGCATGGTCAAGGCAGTTTTTATATCTTAATATCTACCAAGTGCCAGCATTACATCAATAATGTAGGCCCACACACTCATGACACAAATTTACTACATGTGACGTGTAATTATATGCTTGTTGAAAATTATACTTTTAATGCATTTAACTCCAAACACTTAATCAATAAACACTGAAGCTGCAATAACATTATGACGATAGGCAGACCTTCAAATAAGCATCGTCTGAAAAATACAAGCCAAGCTCATCGTGTGTCACACTGTCTGTCCACAGTGCTGTCACACATCTCAATTCTTGGACAACTCATCTCTCTGCTCAAGCAATCCACTGGGCTTGGTTTGTCCCACCAAGAGCTGTGTCCTAAGCATTAACCAAGGATATGTTAAACAATATATGAGAAATTAATCAGCACTACTTTTACGACATTTCAAAGCCATATTTTTGTCTGGATTCTGTGTCCTTTGAATAAAATTTTAAGGGTGTTTTTCTTTTATAGATTTTTCTTGCGTTTAACCAAACATTAATTTGATGGTATTAAACCATTTTATAAGAGAGAAATGATTGCAAATTACAAATAAGCTCTTTGTTTAAAACTTCTACATTCCTCCATAGTAGGTCATCCTCTTTTGTCCACAAAAATTCTCGCACCAGTAATTTTGAACAACCAGTACAATCCAGTATCAATGTAAAAGATAGGAACATTCAACCGACTTCAGGTCCATTTTGCCATAATACACTTAATACACTTACCATGAGACATTTTACCCTGCCACTGATTTACTATGCAGTCACAGGCTTATTCCTGTAACAACCATGACCGTCATACAGATGACGATGAACAAATGCTGAAATCAATAGAGGTTGAAGCGCTGCACATCAATCACACGTCCTCTTTCTCCCTCAGAGTCAGGACGGCTTTATTTCCATGCTTTTAGATACAAACCGTACATGAGTGAGGACCCGTCTAGCTCCATTCAGAGGGACGTCAATCTAATCCCTGACTAGCTAAAGCCCGCTGCATACTTCTACAGCACAGCATGTAGGTATCTACTTGCATGTGATTGCACTTCTGCACTGGAGTGTTGTTGCATTTCCTTACACAAGGGGGCAGCACCTTGACCAACATGAAATCCAAATCAAAGCAAAAAAATGAAGCCGCAGTGATTCGGCTATCATACACTGTTCTCAATAGTTTTGCTAAATGAATGTAGGAAAATGGAACTGCCATATGTGGATGCCCTGAATAATGTGTTTCAAATGGAAGAGATTTTTGAAATTCGTCAGCCTGTTCACCACATCAGATGGAGGAACAGAAGGAGAAGGAGAAGATGGTATGTGAGCCCACTGAACGCGACAAGGGCAAATGACAACAAATGTGAAGCTCCAGTTTGTCCTATGACATATGTTGACAACGTATTTGGGATATTTTAGACTGTCTGCCCAGCATTTAATGATCTACTGTGTGACTTTATTTGTGACCCGCAAGTTAATCCACAAATGCCCAGTGTCAGTGTGCGAAAAGTTAACCGTAATATTGCGGATCCTGATTCCTAGTAGTCCTCATCATTGTATTACTGCCAGCTACAAGATGGGAGCGGCGACTGCAAAAAATAGTTTCCGAAAATTGCAGAGCCATCTGGTTGGCACTTCAACCTGAATTTGTGCCCTTGCCTATGTGTGATCAGCGTTTGTAGATTGCCAAAGACTCTATGGAACATTCAGAATTGTACAAGTGATTGACAGAAAACATGCAAAAAGTCACCTGTAGGAGCTGGCTGTGACTACTTCTAACTACAAAGGAACACAGTCCATTGTTTCAATGGCACTAAGAGATGCATACTGTTGTTTTGCCATGATAGATTTGGGTGTTTAGGACGAGAGAGCGATGGCGGTGCGTTTCAGGGCAGCTTCATTGGGTCACTGCATGGGAAACTTGCCAGCCCTCCACCTGTGAGCCTCCTTGGAACAGCGGTGCCAGTCCCACATTCCCACATGTTGTTAATGAAAATATGGCCTTCCCTCTACACATACACCTCACTGTTAACATCAGTATTACATGAAACATTACACGTTAAACTTGTAATCTAAATATTATTTACATACATCTTTTTGCATGTACATGTCATTTTGCAGTTACATTACATTGGTTATTGTGAAGAGTTTATATCTGAAGGGACTAATATATCTGATCTTAAAAGAAATAATGACTTCATGGTAAATAATAACCTCTCTGTGTCTTCTGATATCTCTTCCGCCAAAATGATTTATGCCTCTTTATGTTCTAGAGGCTCCAATCTTGTAGAGGGTCTACAATTATAGCCATTCAGGTTTATGGTGATGCACAAACTTTTATGGTGATGCCAAGACAGGCTTTTATGTGCTGTTGAAGTGTGTTTTGGACTTTAGAAACTCCTTGTAGAATCAAAATCTCTAGCTAGTCAAGTCAGGCTAATCCAGAAACAGACAGCTTTACAACGTCTCCAAAAGAGGCAGAGGGGTGATCAGGATTAGCCTAATAGACTAATTAAGAGGAGGCTGATGGGTTTAAAAAAACAGGGATTTAAAAGAAAAACATGGATATAGCTTAACCAACACAAATGTATATGCACTCATTATAACTGTATAGTACATTTTAACACACTGCAAGTATACTACAAAACTTGAAAATGCTCTGAGGAAGCTGACAAGGGTCAAACACACACTCTGCAACACACACTCGCTGATGACATTCAGTAACACCTAATCTTACCCCTGATCCCACACGAGAATGGCGCTCATTGTGGAGCATACCTCTGCCAATCCTGAAAACCCCTTTCAAGGTTAGACAATATCGGTGTTCTTGTAATAAATTAAGGCACCTTCCTCTGCGTTTTTGACTCTTCCTTAACAGAAAACGGGAAAACTCCTTACATCTTGCAGAGTAACACCACTGCGGCCGAAATGATAACGAAATTACTAGCATAAAAACACCAATAACAATCAATTTATGTGTCCTAAAAATCAGCATCTAGATCTGGAACACATATGGAATACACATACCCTGCCTGTTTTTATTCAGATTTGTGTAAAATAATGAGAAATAACATCCAATTGAAAGATTCCACCAAAATCTAATGGACTCTTCCCATTCTCACCCAACCACCGAGTTTTATCAGTGCAGCTCACACCTTTTCCAGTAATCCTGCGAACAAACAAACCAACTAACCTGAGCCCATGAGTGCCATCACTCCCCACTTTACATACAATGACCTCAATGCGGCACATAAACACAGACGCACACACATTGACCTAAGTGTGTTTCCTGTATTAGCGGTGTGAACGAGGCTCCGTCCTGAGTACATCAATCCACATCATTACCGCAACACAATTAAAGCTTTAATAGCATTTGCTTCTGACTTTGTTCCACTTTAAAGTGCTACAATGGATGTTCCTCTACTCTCACACGCAGCTGCATGTTGGTACGTTAATTATTTATGTAATTGCTTTAATTAATTGACTACACTGTAATTAATAACACCTTTAAATGTTTTACGACGGTTAAACTTCTCTTTATACGCTGTGACCACAAATGTAAACTGTTACCTGTATTACTTGTAAACTGTTAAATATCTAATATTCTTTATTCGCTGCGCCCAGCGTGTAATCGAGAGAATGAAAATTCTAATATAATAAAATTAAACACGTTAAAACATTACGAAGAGTTTTTCTTTTTTTCACTTAAATCCACTTAGACGCAACAGAAAAGCGCTTCTGTGAGAGGGAGAGACAGAGAGAAAATCCCAGAGAACAAACAAACCGCCTCTTTCATTCATCCTCGACACGGCTGCCCTTCATCACCAAACTTCACAAGGAAAAATGGCGTTAAATCAGGTTTGGAGGACTCACCGGTGCAGCGGAGGAAGCAGAGGAGAAGGAGAGGAAGAACCGTCCCGGGGAGAGCCATGTCTACTGCTTCACGTATCCACTTCAAACTGAGGAGGAGGACAAGTTGGAGTGGAGCGGCGCGGGAGGACGGGGCGCGCGACCAGCCTACGTCACGACAACAGGCGTCAAAGTAAAGTCCCGCTCATTAACTAGCTAGCTTGTCTAGCTAATTAATGAGCGTTAACTACGGTCGCTTTGCTAAATTTAATGTCTTTCTGTGTTTTTTTGATGTACAAAGTAAGTAAGTTCAACTTCATTTGCGTTTGGAGAGTAAATCTCAGCATAACCTGATAGAGATAAGAGAGTACAGGGCTTAATTACACAACAATGTACACTGAACATTGTGCGGGCAAACGGTCAACAAGCAAATGCACACACTGCTGTCAAGTAGAAAGAGGAAAAAATGTATTGTTGTACATGAAGTTCACCTTGGAAAACAAGATAACATTGAATGTCAACATCTGATAAATTCCCTAAAGCAAACAGTCCTAGTTGAGAGAATTTAGATGTTTAGTGTTTAGTGCCAGACTCCTGATTGACTCACCAGTCCAGTAGGTGGCGGTAATGCACCCGTGAACTGCTTTGCTAACTCTTATTAAACAAGAAGTAATGTTTGCCTTCACAGATTACAGTTCGTGTTTTCAAGGGATGGGCGAACGAACACACAGTACGATCTAATGTGTTGCTGCTTGTGCTGAAAACTTGACCTAGTGTTGTAGATTGGTGTTATAACGTTACATTTGGATGCTAGGCATTGGGAAGCCTCTGTCAAGTCACATTTGTCTTGCCATGTTTGTCGATTGAGTTGACCCCAAGTTAGAGAGCAGATCAGTGGAGGAGGGGGAGGAGGAGAGATTGTCTGTGACTGGTGGAAGGAGGTTGGTTTATTGCAATTAATAAATCCAATATGTACATGCATAAGATTTACAATCTTATAATCTGAGTATATACACTCACAGGATATGTAGAGGAAAACTGAGGTGAAAATGTTAAGCTGTAGTGTTGACAATGGCTACAACTATTCACCATGCAACAACAATCTAGCAGAGAACAAAGTGAAGTGGCAACTATATGCCAATGGGTTATTTATAGACCTGATAACTTGTGTCATACATCTGTTGAAGTGCTTTCTCTTTGACCAGAAACAGACGTCATCAGGTGGTACCCTACACACTCCAGTTGGCGGGTTGGCAGTGGTGTCCAGGTCGCTGTCCATCTGTTCCTGCCTTCCAGCTCCTTTCCTCTTGCCTGCACCAAAAGCAACAAGAAGCTCTTTCTGCCTCCACCCCTAATTGGCGATCTGCCTGTTTCTTGCTCTTTTTTCAAGGCCCAGACAATGCCGATCTTACTGAGAGTTCTCTGCTGCTGAGCCCTACGGGGAATAACTGTCTGCCATCCTTTCTTTCTTCTTCTCCTTCTTCTTCTTTGTCTTCTTCTTCTTCTTCTTCCTCTTCCTTTTCTTTTTCCTGCTTGAAACCCAGAACAAAGGATCAGTAAATTATTACAATACAATTTATTCATCTATATCATTTTTGCAGGAATGTGTCAACTAAGAAATGAGCAGAATAGATCAACTATATTTTTCTCTTTAAACTGAGTTGACTTAGTTGACTGAATAGACCACTAAACTGCAGGGGTTTTTTTTAACACATTTTGGCCCATGGACCATCATCCTTACCCAGAAGCCACCTGGAGACAGCTGATATGGGGGTGGGGACAGGGGTTGAGATTAGGGTTTTTTTCTTACCCATTAGCGAGATTTCTGGGCATGGTGAGTTGCACACAATCTGTCCATTCTTGGCAGTACAGTGGTGGACAGGGACAGTCTCATGTCATTTTTTGTCTCCAGCCAAGCCCGGTATGCCAATTCGGTAAATCCACTCTGACAAAGGCATCAGGTGGCAAAAATTAATTTACATGGATTTGACCATTGTCAAACAATAAATATTTTTTTTATTTTACAAATAATAACAATAAAATATTTTAGCTGCTCCTGGCATTATGATTACATTACTGAAGTCAATGCCATACCTCCACAGACCACCGTTTGAATACCCCTGCTTTAATGTCACCTTGCCTAACAGCTGTGGCAGAGAAGCTTTCCTGCAGCCAAGCGCGACATCCAGCTGTTCTTCCTCTCCATACATGAGCCTACAGATGTGGACATGTCCAAGCAAAATGTGGATGCTGTAGATAAAAGAGCCAGAGGGCACGGGCAACTGCAACTGTTTCCAAATATACATTATACTTTATTCATTATACATTACAACTATGTGAGGCTGCATCCTGAAAATTCAAACACTTTGCATTTGATTAGTTTTATGAATCTATTTATTCATTTCCTTTTGCCTAAACAAACAAGTAAGGTTAACTTTATACATTAAGTCTATCTATTACAATCCTACACAGTACATATGTATAATTTTTACACATAATTAGTACAAGGTACTTTTAGCTATTCTGGAAATATTGTGAAAAAATATGAAAGCCCAGTTTTTCATTATAACTGTGTATCTCTTTGTCGACCATCTGTGTCATTAGTGACATTTTCCATGATTGGTCACCATAAACCTTTGGCCTTTATAAATTCATTAAATGACTAAGTTAGATTAGGTCAAATTCAGTCTGCTCCCTCTGCACAGGAACATTAATGTAACTTTTAATAAACAGTTCTGTATTCGAGCAGATGTGAGAATGCGGAGTCCTGCAGCTCCGTTCTTTCTTTTTCAGCCAATCTCTCTACACACTCAAGAAGACCGTTTCTCACATGATATCTACCACATTCATATTGCACAAAGCTCACCAGGAGGTTGTCAAAACTGCCTCACACATTCTCCTCATTGTTGAAAATTCACTGTCCAAACTCTTTTTCCTCCTCATCTATTTAAAACTAAAGCCTGTATTACTTCACGAGAACCGTCTTAATGCTGGGCCATAAGAAAAAAAAAAAATTTGATTTTTATTGAAAGTGTGATGATGTTGGTTAAAAAAAATCACAACTGAACTAATAGTTTAGTTCTGGAGGTTTTAATAAGTCTGTGTTCTTACTTTATGTGATTTACTCTTGGCATTCATTTAATGTGCCCTCCAAGGCTGGTTGATCAAGTTCAAGCTCATCTTTAAATAAAGTTTGAAAAACTGCATTGAAGTGTTTTGTAACTGCTTTACCTCATGTAAGATCTGGTCTAGATTTATAGAAATACTGTATGCAATGTTTGTGTTTGTGCCATGGAAATGATGTTGCTGTGGCAGCATAGAGTTGTTTACTCTAATGTCTACTGTTTAAATGGAACTCTAAATAAAATATAAATCCGGACATCCTGCATTGTGTCTTACCCATGATTATAAATATCTAATTTTCTACTGCATGTGACATTTATTAAGCGTCTTAAAAACCTGATACTCGTATATCCATCTTATTGTATTTTCTCAGTAAAAGTGTGAACCGTCATCTTGAGCTCATTCATCATTTCAGTGAAGCATATTTCACATTAGCACTTGATATAATATATGTAATTTATGTATGGAAATGCACATGCCTTAAGCATAATGAAAAAATGAAAACCACCTAAGTTGGTTTTTAATCTTCCTGTGACTGGTAGTCACTGAAGCAGACCAGGGCGTCACTTCACTCTTTTGCTTCATCTATTGATATATTTTCATCCTACAGATAGCCAATTGATACGGGCTGTTGGTTCACCGGTGTGAATGTGTAGGATCGATTATGTTCAACTTTAAAGTCAGTGCTGCTGAAACGTGAACATGTTTTGCTCACACAGACGGGGGGGCGCGGGTGGGTGGAGGTGGGGGTTGGGCAGAGGGTTTGACCACAGGGGTGCTAGACTGAGTCAAGAAACAAACGATGTAAACTCCATTCACCCCAGTGCCAGGGGGATTCAAGGACACACTCCACGCGCCACAAGATGGATTATAACCAATAAACCAACATAAAGCTACATGTAGAAATTTCTCTGGCTGACAGTGTACCGTATTAATACATGCCATTGCCTGATGTAAAACAACTTTAATGTGAAGTAACTTTTACTTAGCAATTAGTAGCCGCTAAACTCAGACACAGGCAAAGAGAAAGACACTGTACTTTTGTAGAGAGTGATAAAGATCTCTAAAGAAAAGGATTTTATGAAACATTAGACAGCCACAAATGCTGAAATGTAATAAATCCATGCCAAGGGGACAAAAGTGGCCTGTTAACATACTGTATATGAAATTAGATTGGTGACAACATGCACAAGGAAGTGGAATGGATATGCATGAGTGGCCTAGAAAGTAATCGGGATTACACATGTACTATTTACCTCATGAGTAACACACAGCTCCTCCAAACATTTTGGTCTGGTCTGGTTTGCTTATAGACAAACTAATGAACATAGTGTGACTACTGTGTGTTTACTGTCCACGTCCGCCTCAAGCACTCACGTGTCCACCTTTTAGAGTCTTGACTGAAATAATTATATATTATAATGGCTTATTATCATAATTTTGTTATTTTTGGCACATTGAATTGTGTGATGTCACCAAGTAAGAATCCTGGCATTTCATTGGCCATCAACCAGGCACCTGTTTACGACATGGCCTGAATAAAGTGACCACCAAAGCAGGGCAGATCACAGCGTGGACCTCCATTAGGCTGCTGGAACAATTTAGAGAACCATTACAGAAATGTAACCCTGATTAGATTATCGTGTGTGTGTGTGTGTATCAGAGGCGGAAGTAGTAAATGGGTTAGATAGAGCCCCTTTGGTTGTTTTGGGGGAGGGGTATAAGTGATTGTTCCTGTGACAGGGTGTGCCCTGGAGGGGACCCACACATTGGGCCGTTAGGATAGATGGTTACCATGGCTACAAGACGCCTTAATGAACTAATGAATCACTCTGGCACACCTCGGCTCACACACATCAGTGTCTTGTTGAGAAGAAGGGGGTGCAAGCTGGGGTCAAGTCTCCATATATACTGAAGGGTTCTGTATTGAGGACCCAGGTGGCAAACTAGTCCCAAATGTACTAAATGAAAATGTAGTCAGGAGCCGTCTTAATCCTCACAGGCAGGACTGCACCTCACATTCATTCTCTGATTACGACATTAACCTCAACATGTCTGTCATCAATTCTCTGCTCATAGACTGGAGAGACGAGAATGACTTTAGTGTGCACTGCTGCACGTAGAACCCTTTTACAAACACAACGCATTTTACACAAAGACATTTTATCTGGATTCACATTATTTATTCATCCACTTTATCGTTACATTTATTTTAAGAAACTGCAAGCACTTCATCAACTTCAACCTTATCTTTGCCCCACCACAGAAAACACAGACATCAGATGAGAGATAAGTCAGAGAGAACAAGGTGCACCTACTACATGGAAAAATATAACGATATTCAGTAGGTGACAGAGCACAGGTCTCATAAAAAATGTTAAGAATAAGACTTGTGAAAGACGTTCACAACTTTTTGCCTCTGAGTGTTATCTGATTGGTCAGTTTTACGAATGCTCTCGTTCATTTTGTTCCGTCATTTATTTCCTAAGATGTTTCCTCAAGCTCGCAGTGTTCAAATGTTATTGCTGCTTTTGTGACATTTAACGCAAACACATGATTATGATGATGATGATGATGATGATGGTGAGGGTGACAATAATGCAGAAACTCTACAAATGTCTGTATAAATGTCATAAAGTGGGAGTTCATCTTTTTCTGGCTTTTTCAGAGTATTGCAGACTTTAATGTAACTTTATTTCAGCTTTTTAACCTTCTCACCTGCTCTTGACCATTTGTTTCCATTAGTGTAAGATTCACACCTTTGCTCATGTTACCTCACTTGATGGACTCTGTACAACTGATTAAGCATTATTGATTCTGTCTATATGTACATTTTAATGCATTTTCCTTAATTGCACTGCAGATAATGGTCTGAGTGGAATTGAATTCATGGAGGTGTGAAGTGAGGCTGAGGAGCCTTCGGACTAATCCCACAAGCTTGGCAATAATGAAATGGCCCCGTCAGCATTTTTCCAAAAGTTCAGCTGCTCTTTACGGGCTGGGTGGGAGGTTTTTGTGTTGGGGGTCAACAGCATTAAAACCTACATTTGGGGCAGTGAAAGGTAAGCATCGTCTGCATTAAGCCTGGCGACAGGCTTTACTGCCGCACGTTAGTGTGAGAAAGTGTGTCCTGTTTTGGACAGAATGTTTCATGTTTCAGGGCTCCAGGGGCGCTTTGATATATGATTGACAACCCCAAGTGCAATTTGTAACACCATTAACCCGAAAGCATTCAATCATTCACGCAAGTGGACAAAATTCCCAAAGGCGTGAGCTGCTCACAACTGCAATGTTTTTAAATTAGCTAAAGTTACACACTCTGCACAAAAGTACACATCAAAATCTTGTCATGCTTATATTCATCGATCCTCCAAAACAAAATAATGTACCATAGTTATGTCATTTTTTAAACATCATATGGAACGTCAGACAGCTGTTGTTGGACTCTTGTGGCTGCATTTGGTCTTCAGGCAAATCTGCATCTGTTTTTTAACACTACATTACATTCTTTAGATTTACTAGGGGCTGCAGTGTAGGTATTTTTTTAAATGCATTAACTGAAAAAATAACAAGCAAGCTTTTGTGCCAGATTCCTTCCTCAGAGTATTTTTTTTGAATGCACGTTTTGTGTTGCATATACGTAATGTTTACTGTGGAGGCTGGGTGAAATCAGATTTAACTCTCCGGTGTGAACTCTCTGGAGACCATATTCAATTCAGGTTCCCAGCCCAGGATGGTATCCTGGTTACGCCGCTGGTGTGGATTGTTCCCCTCCGGTTCATCATGGCCTTGTTGGTGGTCAGCTGACACAAAACACAAAAACTTTATCCTTGTCCAAGTTGCTCGGAGTTAGGATATAGTTAGAGAATGTTATTCGTCTAAATCAACAAATTTAAACTGCATCACTTCACAATTAGTAGGCTGATAGCTCACACACATCACCTCCCATCACCTCTTTTGTTTTCCCGACTTCCCACCCACAGAACTAAAGGCACCCCTCGTGTCTTTGGACTGTGGGAGGAAAGACTCTGTGATAATATTATTATTGAAGTGTGGGTTAGTTTAAAATTACTGATGAATAAAATTATGATGGTTATTATTATTATTTTTATTTGACTATATTGAATATTTGCATCTTAAAAGGAAAGAAATTTGAGTTGTTGCTGGTAGGTTAAACGCAATAAAGAATACAAATAAAATGAAATAAAAGAGAGAACTGAAGAAGAGCTCTGTTGCATTTTGACGACGATTCTGGTAATCAAGTCTTCATTTCTGTCTCGATGAACTGTCACATTGCATTGCCCTTGTAATAATTGGAAAATATTCAAATTTATGAAGATATATTCCATCTTTGTGATGTATTTCAATGTCCTGACAGTAGCAAATTTTCACAGTGGACCTTGTAAAGTAAACTGATTGGTGCCCTTTAAAAAAAGATATAAATATAACTGTATGCTCACACGCAGCAGCTTTTATTAGTTTATTTACGCTCTAGTGCTGTGTAGACACATGGAGATTTAAGAGACAGTTGTAACCAAGGGAATCTGGAAACTGTAAGAACAACTCCACAACAATGACAGCAGTGAAAGTGACAATAACAGCTGAGGAACATTAGCCATTTTACTCTCATTGACGCGAAGTAAAAGATGGAGACAAAAGCAATGAAGCAGAAAAGGGAGAGAAAAGCTTTTGTACGAGGAGACAAGACGCACACACACACACAAATACACACACAGGGCTAAACAACCTAACAAGCCAGTAAACACCATACAAGCTTTTGTTTTTTTTCTACATAGCAACCTTTATTTTAACTTGCAAATCCTTTTTTGGAGACAAGCAGAACAAAACCACAACCAAACCTCCAACAAACTGGTCTTAGAAGGTCACTGCAAGTCTCACTGTAAGAAAGTCTTCGTTGTTATCTGAGCCTGACTGTATGACATCAAGGTTGATGCATGTTAGACTATGGGAGGTAAATTGGTTTCATCCTTTCTCCTTATATATCAGGAAAGTGTTTAGGGTAGGGTTCTTTCTTGTCCTCTTAGAGGATCTTGTTGTTGTGGGCCTGTAGAGGCATTTGAGAACTTCATTGTAATATTGGGCTTCACAAATAAACTTGACAGTTGACGATTAATTGATATCAATTAAATTGTGATGTTACAACAAGATGGAAAAAAACTGTTCCATCAAATTATCACCCATGTGCAGTGTGCCATACCAGCGGTCATACTGGAGCTGTGCCTCAATATGCTGAATTGCTGACTCCACACTTTTTGCGGTCTCAGGCTGAGTCAGAGAGGTTTGCACTTTAGGGTACAAGTGTGGGATTGTGGACAGTTTAACCTAGAATGAGATGCATATAATGGAGATGAAATATTCGTGTTGGTGACCAGTTTATGGTGGTGAAGGAGGCGTGTCCGGGACCCGAAGTTAGGCAGGATCTTTTGTTGCCATGTGACAATTTACGGTCAAAGATAGCAAACAACAAATGTCCCAGGTCTGTTTTGAACATGGCCTGAAATGTTGTTAAATTGAGAGATTCAACTCTACAATGAATTGGACAGTGACTTCATCGTTGTTAATCTGAATACATATTTCATTTTGACAGAAAATATACAGGATGCAAATCTAATGTTCGTCGGATTATTTTAATCAACATGATTTAAAAGGGGGAAGAATAGAAGGTCAGGAGGGGCCCTGTGTTTGACCTGGGGAACCAAATCAATAAATGCACCCCAATCATAAGTAAAAGCACATCAGGTAACAAACATCAGGCACTTTGATTTTTACACGGCCCCGCAACTTCTCCCTGCTATAAAACATCCAAAGTACAAAAAAAGAGAAAGTTCTTGAAGAGAATTTCTGCAAAACGCCCACGATGTAAATTTCATGAAATGCTTTGGTTAGTCAATGTGGATCCAAAATATGTGTGTGTGTGTGTGTGTGTGTGGACTTGTCCCCACGGAAAAGCCACCTACACATGCACAAGACTGTGATGCAAATACAGTATGTGTGGCAGGCAGAGGTGGAAGCAGGAACAGAACTGAAGGAGAAAAGCAGCAATGCCTGTCATTTCCACACTCGGTTACTCTCTGACCTCATTATACACCGGGACACTTTATGTCTTCTCCTGGTGCTCTGGTTTCACCTCCACAATCCAAAACAATTGTTTGGTAAACCGGAAACCTTAAATTGCCCAAATGTGGGAATGATTTGTGGTCTGTGGTCGGCCTATCAGTGATCAAATACATGAAGGGGGCGGCGTGGAGCACATCCACAGAGCGCAGGAAAAGGTGAGGGGAATATTCCAATTTATCCATAACAGAGGAACTCCTGGGAGTGACATCAATCCGTGACAAACTCCGTAAAAAAGATCATTTTTTCACAACGTGGAGAAATGTGTTAATAAAATGAAGTTGCCTGCAGGCAAATTAACTGGACTGAAGACAGATGGGACGTCTGCTACGAGCAATGAAAGGAACTGATCGGTGGGGAGGAGAGCTGCTGACACCAGGACCCTCTGTGTTTACTGAGTTTATGTAAAAAAAACCTCTGTAAACACTGGTATCTGGTTATTTGGACTCTGTGTGGTAGAAGTATTTTTCTAATCGTTTTATCTATGATGGTCTACAGACAGAGAATATATGAAGTGGGGGGGGACAAAAAGTGCCATCATTAATTTCCTTTTGGCTCACACAAAACGGACCATCTGGCTCCTAAGCAGACCCAGTGTGTGTGGGAGTAGGCTTATTGACCCACTTTATTGTTTAGGTGTTCACTCATTGGCCTCCCTGAGGGCCAAACACATTTACAATAAGAGGGTCAAGGACACGCGGTTTATGTTTGTGCATGATGATGGATGTATGTACTGTATGTATCATATACTCGAAGGCCTCATTCACGCCTGACATTAAAACGTGATCTATATCCAGAAACATCCGAACAAAGAAAAACATATTTTTAAGAGCATTTTAAGAAAACCACTTTTTAATGAGTACGGTGCAACGATGATTCTAAATCCGTAAAGTTGTGCAACACTGTAACTAATAGAAATAATAATAATAAAAAAATTGAAAATGTAAAAATGCAGTAGCGTATCATAATTTGAGATTTAGCCAAGTTTTTCCTGCACTCCTCTGACTTAGGTTGATACCAAGTTGATCAGTTCAACTCTCCAACCTTCAAAAAGGCTGAAAAGAGATACGACACGCACTTTACGCAAAGGCAAAAACTTTAGAAGATTTATAAAATGTCAGGATTAAGTTTTAACAATGGGCAGCACAGTGACATAGTGGTTAGGACTTTGGCCTCACAACAAGATGGTGAGAGGTTCCGGTCCCTTGGTCGATCACCACAACTTTCTGTGTGGAGTTTGCACGTTCTCCTCATGTCTGTGTGGGTTTCCTCCCACCCACAAAAACACGAGCGTTAGGCTAATCTCTCCCGCCATTGCCCTGGACCAGGGCACTAGTAGGAAGATCTAGAGTCGGCACTAGTCAGGCGCTAGTGTGTGTGTGTGTGTGTGTGTGTGTGTTTGCGTGTGTATGTGAGTGATCTCACTGCTCCTCATCGTTAGGATGGGTTAAATTCAGAGAACAGGCTCAATAGAGTACCTTTCTGTCTTAAAGCACAGCTTGGTCCGGTCAGGTGATGTCATAGCCAGCTAATGAGCCTGACTGCAGATATTTCTGGGTCCAGTTCACTAACAGAACAGATACAGATATGTGCCGTGAGGGCCCCTAAAAGCTGACTCACTAAATCAGTGTCCATCTTTAGCACACTTAAGGATATGCTCTTTACTTTCTCTGGCAGTGCACATCACCCCCAGAAGCTACTAATTATTCTCGACTTCCTGATGAGAGAGAGGGAAGACAGCAGCCGCCACCCATCAGGACCGAGGCGTTCTGACCAGCTGCATCACTGTCTGCTACCAGACAGCAACTACAAAGTCCCTGCAACGAAAAGGGGGCAGAGCCCACAGCGTAACCCTCACCCTAACCCTGTTTACTGTTTACTGGGAAAAGGTTGCGGAACATCCAAACCTGCTCTACCTGACTGTAACCGCGTCTTCAGCATCCTAAACACAGGATCTTAAAAACATTTGACTCGGAGCCACGACCCAGCAGTGTTCCTGTGAAGTTCCCTGTGACTCAGGGCTCATATCAGAGCGTTGACTGTGCATCAGGTGCTGTTCTCTGTAACCGATCTTTGTTTATACAGGCTTTTGCCTCTGGTTATAAATGGAGTTTTGTCTCTCTCTAATCACGCCATGGCTCATACTGGACTGCGCAGGATAAGACAGAGGCTCAAATCTTGTGCGCAGCTCTGTGCTTTCAGGCTCCGTTTCCTGCAGGATGAAAGAGCCTCTCGCCTCTTCCAAAATGCTGTTTGATGATCTAACGTGAAGTAAAAATGTTATGGCGGATGGCAGCGAGACTGGCGCTAGCTGTCTGCTTTTTGTGGTTGCTATAGGAACTCTCTTTCCAAAAACCCCAT
>OMNV01009958.1:0-18646 GCA_900303265.1 Brotula barbata | reverse complement strand
AATTGCAGATATGCCATCAACCTGCTATTCCCAGCGGTATGAGAAGATTGGCGCTCCAACTATCTCCGCGTGGTGGCCGCACGGCGCCTCACCGGCAGCAATTCTGCGCTAATAAAGGAGCTCTGGGGAACGGCGGCCGTGAGGTTTTTCTTAGAGCCCTACAGACCGTGAAATGGTGCAAATCGATGAAAGCTAAGACGCAGAAAGTGATGGAGGGGAAGCAGAGCTCACGAAACCAGGGAGCGAGCGCCAAATGAACGTTTCTGACCCCCGGACAGATCGACAGATTAGATTCTTAAAGATGTGCGGAGCAAAGGTCAAAGTGTCTCCACGCTGCTCGGCTGCGTCTCGGGTTACCTGTGACCTGCGTCCCCGGTCCACGTAGGTGCAGATGGGGTTGTAGGCGCCCGTTCCGCACACGTACAGGTGGGTGCGGTTCCACGGCTCGATCAGACGGATGAAGTTCCCGCATTCCCCCTGACGAGAGAAGCGAGCGGATTAGAGAATCGTCACACCTGAAAAAAAGAAGCGTTACGTAACGTCCAATACCCCACTGAGGGTTAACACCCCCTCCCCCTCCCCCCCCTGTTAAAACCACAGCCTCTATCGTTTCCACCGTTGGCTGGGCTTTTGTTTGGCACCGTTGTTGCCTGGCCCGGGCTTTGGATCAGACCACACTGTCAGAGGAAAATGTGTCCAAACACCAGAACTGTGTGGCAGAAACCAAGAAAAACAGTGCCGCTGAGCTGTGAAGCCCGTTTGCCGAGGGACCGAGGGTAACAACCGATCCCTCCCACTGTCGCTCTCAGCTGCTATTTTGGTTAGACCAAACATGAGTGTCAAATCTAAATCTTGGTTTTGGAGTACCGAGTTTTCAAAATCCAATTAGGGGTTTTCTGGAGGAGGCCATCGAAGAGGACTCGCTCGTCCTAAAACATCATCTTGAGCTGCACGTATATCACAAAATGCGATTTCATGTGCAGGGAACAAACACGGACATGTGGTCATTCCCGTTGGCGGCGCGCTTTTCAGGTCTGTACTTTTGTAATCTCTCTTTTTCTGACCAGCTGTCTCCCATCCTGATCTCAATCCTCCTAAACTCAACTCGCACATATCCGAGCTGATTATATGCATTCAGATTTGTCAGTATGTTAGCTGCTGGTGACAGCTGGCGAAAAAGAAAGCACAAAAGAGATTGTAAGCAGGATGGGAGGGATGAGCCATTTTGGCACATCTCGGCAACGGGACAGATGCACATCTCGCAGATTTCAGAGGACGCGTTTCTGCGCGTACGTGCGTGCGTTTTCTACGCGTGCGTACCGTTCGCCGAGAGCGCGGTGGGGATGATTGCCTTTGACCTCCCTGCCTGAACCAACAACCCCTGTGAATTGCTTTCAAATTGTCATCATCTGTCATTCCCTAAAGAGTGGCCGCGATTGCCAAGATGTCTCCCGGTAGCCAATTTTTGTATTTTTTTTATTTTTTTATTTTGCTGATGAAATTCTAACCCCATCCCTGACACACACACACACACGCAGAGGCCGGAGCGGAGTCACGCAGCCGGAGCGGCAGCGAATCGTGTGGGTCACCGTGCACGCATAAATGAACATTCCAGTTGGATAAATAGCAGCCTGCTCTCCGCACCAGCAGGGGAGAACGGGGTTATTAGCCCGAGCCTCATCACTCCCTCCGAGCTCACTCTTTCTGCCAGCACACACCCCCGAGCACCGACCAGAAGTGTGTGTGTGTACGTTGGGAGGGGATCAGCATGTGTGAACAAATCGAAAGAGAAGGATCTGGTTTTTACATGAATTTCAATGAAGACTTTCCGTCCTCACCTTGTGGGGGCTTCGCTGGCGGCGGCTCTGATCGAATGTGTGAAACGTATTAACGCTTCAGACTGGCCGTCTAGGGCCGAGCCTACAGCGGCTAATTTACTTCGATGGCTCGGACGACCGAGGTTGCAGTAATTATTGCGTACGACAGAAACATACACGAGTTGAGAAAATAAAAATAAGAGGTTAAATATGTCGTCAGCGTTTCGGTGAACTCGAGCAGACGCGGCGCTTTCCAAGTTCCCGCCGGAGCTTAATTGGTGGCAGCTGCATGTAATCGCAATCTGTAATCAGGGACGCGGCGACAGTAAGTAAGGCTTCACAGCCGGCCGCACGTTGAAAGGAGCTTCGAAAAACATCCTCCCCACACCTCAACACCACGTCCGAGCTTTAAGAGGAGCACTTTGTACTTTACACACGGGGACAGAGAGCATTTAGAGCTGCAGATTAAGTGAAATTAAAGTGTCAGAAGGAGAGTTTATATATGTAGGAGATCAGTCCAATCCTCAAAATTCCAGCTTAAACGCTGAGGGAACCGCCGACGGTCCCATTGTCATAAATAATATCTCAAATTCTAGTGAAGAAGCTTCCAAAGATACAAAATATATCAGGATGCATTCTGGGTAAATTTGTGTCAAATGAAGCACAACACATCCAGAATAGGGAGATATTTAAGGTAAATAAAAGAAGGTAAAGATAGATAATAGAAAAGGTATTTTTGGTATTTTTTATGCATAATCTCCCATTAAATTGATCCAGAATCTAAAAATATAGATGATGTAATATTTGGTGTGCTCAATGGCAGTTTGTACATCATTTCCTGTTCTTTGAATACTTACATTGGTGTCTTTCCCTGACAAGACACATTCAGTCTTCCTCTGGGGGGCAACAGGCCAGTGGATCTGAGCGGGAACAACAAACAGGCGGGTTCAGGTTTAGAGCTCGTGGTGACGATTCAGGATTACGGTCATTCACGACAAGTCTTACTATGAGAGGCTCCTTGTTGATGTCATGCAGATCCAGGGACAGGATGTAATCTTTGCTGCCCACATACATGCGGTCATGGTCCTCGTCCATGCGAAGGATTCGATAGTCGGTGGAATTCAGCAAAAAGGAGAAGTGGTGGGCAGTGCCGGTAGACTTTAACTCTAAAAAGAAAGAAGAAAAAAGAGGAAAAATTGATTGTTGTGTTGAAGCCAATAAAGTGTGGCAGAAAGCATGAATGTTGAGAAATACAAAACTTGGAGATGTTCACGAGAGATTTGCGAATGAAGCATTTTGGCACAGAGACGATGTTCGGTTTTGGGTGATCTTTCCTCAATTTTCTCAGAGAAAACCACCACAGCGAAAGTACACACATACACACACACACACACACATACACAAACGCTGTATAATGTTCACGACTTCACACAAAGCACATTTCGCTCGGTTTCCCCGTTTTATACCCCGTAATTACACATTACAGGCTTCCATACATGAATACTTTTTGTCTGCGATGACACAGCGTCCCCGTTTCACCTTCACATACCGGGACACTGAGGTCACGTCCTCACTACTCATAAGGGGGAATTTTAAGGTTGCTGCAACCATAGCCGTATAAAGCCTTTAGTTACAAAACAGTTACAAAACTTTGACTTTGTGTCTTTAAATTTCACTCTTAACGTTCCAATAAAATGAAACGAATCAGCGTTGTGAAACATCGTTGTGCATTATTTACTAAAATAGAGCCACAATAAATCAAGTTAAATAGTGCACTAAAATGTTGAAACACTAAATGGGTTTTGTGGTTTAAGGGTAATGAGGATTTTGGACCGACAACTTGCACTTTCACATCCATTCCTTCCTTTCTGTTACAACTAAAATCATGTTGGTCTTGAATGGCCAACATTTGCTGGGATGAGGGCAGATCATTGTTTCTGTGTGTGTGTGTGTGTGTGAGAGAGAGAGTGCAGATCTGGTGTACGGATAACAGCCCTGTGCTCCCATTACCTCCGGAGCAGGAAGTGTTTCTCTCTCTTTCAAACTAAGCTTGGGAAAGAGAAGCTCCCGAAAGTTGAGAATGCACTTGTGCTACATTCAGAGGACCTGATGGAGGACTGTTCACGTGCCACTCCAGCAGGACCAGACAAAAACCCTGCTGTTCTCTACAACCAACTGAATCCCCGCAGCTAAAAAAGAAAAAAAGAAAAAAAAGAATTCAGTCGATCCGGGAGGAACCAGGATGTTACTTTAGACGCAGGAGGAACAGAACGTTTTCTACCTGCGCTGAACTTTGTGATACACTACCAGAAAAGATGTCTGCTGATTAGTTGAAGAGGTGGAGGAGGCTTTTGTTACAATTGCTGCTAAATTAGTACAAATGCAACAAAGAGAGAGAGAGAGAGAGAGAGAGAGAGAGAGAGAGAGATCTTTGTCCCTGCTTGATATTGCAGATTTGCATTTTTGCCATTATTTTGCTGTACCTCTGGATAAACAGTTCTTTCTACCTCTCTCTCTCTCTCTCTCTCTCTCACTCTCTCTCCTCCGTGAACATCTCAGCTCATCTTTCCTCCGTGTGTTGTTGTCAGTTTGGGCCACCGGCAGGATTACAGGGGCGTGAACCACACACACACTCATTTGGCAATGGTGGAAGGATACTGGAGCCAACAGCTTCAGGGACACCAGACATCACAAGCTGACATCCCGCATTCATCACCTCTGGGCTCAGATTTGTACTCTGAGGCATCCCAATAAGAGGTGCTAGTGGTGACACGACTCAGGCGGTGCCCAGGTCACGATGAAGTTCAAAATAACAGACAGACACACAGACCAGACGGCCCGCGTGCCAAACGTGTTCTTTCAGCCATCTTTCTCCTTCTCTTTCCGTCTTGTTTGGCGCCGTTTGATCAATAATATCTATTTTCTGAAGTAAACGTAATCCTGAACACGACGACCCAGCTGACCTCACTGAAGGCACATAATGAGAGTCCAAAATGTACTTGACACAAAGACCACAGAGTCCTGGTGTCACTGTCAAACCGATCGATTTTAAATTTGATATTGAGGCAAATCGATCATACTGTGATGACACAACGTGTCATGTACACTGAGAACAACAGAATCTTATCAATATTTACTCGTCTGTTTTTTGCTTTAATTCCATGACAGACAGATAACTGAAGTGTGGACAGCACGGTGCTTGAAGCGTTAAGACTGTCTCCGTCACTTGTGCGCTTGGATCGTCTTGACTTTTGAGCCACGGGCAGATCCCTCTTTTCATTATCCATCTATCTGAAGATCTCCTTTCCCTGTCTGTTCCTACTACCATCCCAGAATGCAAATGACATCTGCTGGTAAAGCGAGCCCGCCTCTGTCCACCTGTTGATGCCATCCTTCTGCACGGTCGCGTTCTGCTCTGTTCTTTGGCCAAGTTATGCCTCCCGTTGGCCCGGCCGGGAGCTGGGTGAGGTTTTCCTGGGTCACCCCGCACGTAACACGACTGACCCCTGTATTGTATCTATAAAGGGATGAAGAGAAGACGCACGGCCCGGACACTGCCAGCGCTATCGCTTTAGGAAATCTCTCCTTCCTTCCAAGATTGCTTGCCAGTAAGTGTGTGATTCAGCAGGAAAAAAGGGGGAGGCGGGGGGGTCGGCGGTAGAATATATGCCCAGGCATTCCCGGCATGTTGTCTTAATTCGCCTTTCCACCGACAGTCTCACGAGGCAGAGGTGTGGCCTCACCTTGCTGCAGCTTGTCTGCAGTCATGCATGCATGGATCTGCCCATGTATAGTTTTCCTAATCGAGCGGTGGCAGAGCGAAGGAAACGCATCGTCTATACGCACAAAAATGCACATGAAAAAAAACGGCGAGCGCACATGAATCGAATCCAAAGTTTGCACTGAATGGCTGACTGCATGCTGGGAGGTCATCAGGGATAACAGGTGGACTGAACAGGAGTGAGAATCCTTATCAGTCAATCCTGTCGCAGCTTTGTGTTTGCCTCTGATCAGCACCTCATTATCAGCCACTCACCACCCACAGGAGCCCGGACTATTGACTCGGAGCAGATGTCACTGGAGCTGATTGCTGCATTGCTGCTTACCTGTTCCTGTCAAGGAGAAATAATTGGCACCAGATTATGTTTTATCTCTGAGCTTCCGGATGCTGTCACTCAGATGCTCTTCACGCTTCTCTGCCATTAATACTTCGCCCGCGTGTGCGTGCGTGTACAGAAATTGCGCCGTCGAGCTCTCTGATCCTCACGTCAAATCAGACACACCTGTCTCCCACTGCACAAATCAAGAGGAGAGACATTGATTTGAGCGGTGAGTTCACTTCCTGAGCGGATACAAGAGATTATAACAAATCTATTTCTGCTGTTTGGGATGACAGGAAAGGTTAATTAAAGCATGAGGGAGAAGAGGGCCGTCTCTGGTCCAGCTGACAGTTGAGGTCGTAAAGTTTGACGAGTCGCTCTGGCCTGTGCTCCTTCATTAACTTCATGTAACACTGTCTGTGTGGCGATCATAACAGGATTAAAGCTTTCCGATTCCGAGGGAGATTAAAGAGGAGCCGAACGTCGGAATCCTGCTGTTGACACAACTGGCGACCTTGTGCAGCATCGTGAATCCTGACTTTACGACTTCTGGAAAGTGGATTTTTGTTGGCTGTTTGATTGCAACTTCGAAGTTTCACGAAATGGTGTTACAAAATTTCCCACACCGCTTGAACGCAGCATTAGGATGATAATAAAGAAGTAAAGAACACGTCCACCACTGATCCTCACGTACACGTTCAGTCTTGGAGCTCAAGAACTTCATGATCTTCCTGTCACACAGCGTAATGGACAGCTGGTCTGCAGAGGGAAAGGCGAAAGGTCAGAGGCCACCAGGGTTCTGAGGTGAAAGCTCATCCTGGCCCTTTACACACTTCAGAATAATCAGGATTATCTCTGGGGGGATCGGGGGGGTCTCCTCCTGGCTTGATCTGGAGAGAGCAGGGTGGTCACATGGTGGGTAGAGAGGGGAGTGATGCACCATTATGAGACATTCGAGGGCGGAGTCATCATAATCCTGCCTTGTGCTGAAATACAATCAATCTGGCCACTTTTTCAATACTTCTCAAACTACATAAGTAAAGATAAGAAATCCATACTCATACAGCCGAGTTAATCCCACTCATTCCATCTTCTCCTCTTCCTCCTCAACTCTAATCTCTGGGCTTTGCTGAACGTGTAAAACACAGGTTGGTTCCTCGCTTTGTTTACAAAACGCTCCATCCCTGGGCGCTCGTCTCGGCCCGCAGCTGCCCATTGTATGCACATGTGTTCCTGCGTGTACGGGACTGGGGTTGTGCAGATGCTGCAGGGCCCTGTAATGATGATGAAGCTGTGTTTGTTGTTGTAGCTGTGCTGTCGCTTGCAGTGGACCAAGGGGCGGTTTTGGGGCCGTGTGGGCTGACGGCGGTGGTCGGCGGTGACAACTTAGGTTAGACGGATTATGGGAAGGGCTGAATAATGAGACAGAGTTGGTGAGAATGAGTGAAAAATCCTCCCGTCCCCAGCTAACCTCTGACCTGGGAGTTAGAATAAATACTCTCTCTGCCGCACCAACATTCTCAAAGGCTTCTCGGAGAAATGTGCGATAGCCAAATCGTCTCTTTGACGGCTTCCTCTGCGGATCATAAAGAGCCACGCTGAGACAAGTTGTCCACGGAGATTTCAACCACTCACTATAACCCGAACTGAATAAAGTTTTTATTTTTTGTGCCCTCACGCCTCCTCCTGTATCAAGGTCATGGCCAGTGTGTTGCTAGCTGGGGGCAATGAGAGGGGGGTAATTAGGAGGTAAAATTAGAGAGACCATTAGCAGCAAGTGTTGACTCAGGGTCCACTGGGGACAACAGTCACATCTACACTCACTCGGTGTTCCACATGCCAGCCCAGCACGGAGAATCAACTACGCTCTCCACGGTCATTTTTCACCTACAACAGCAAATGGTGTGGTGGAGGAGTGAGAAAGGGGGGAGGGGGTCCCAAGAGGAAAGAAGTCTGACAGCGAACTTAAGAACTTCCATTCATCAATGCAGGCGCAAGAAGAGAGCCATGGAAACTCTGAGCCTTGACAGAAGGCTCTTCTATGCAGCAAACGGAGAGGCCGAGCTCTGAAGAGCAAGAAACCGAAAAAAACCCAACTTTCCTCTCTTTAAAAACGCAGCTCACGCAACCACGCAGAGCTTCTCTTAATGTATATTCTAATCATGAATTGGACCGAGGATTGAACGGCTTTGCTGTCGGGGCCAAAATCAACCGAAAACGCCGAGAGATGTGCTGGGTGCGTTGGAGAGCGGGACAAAAAGACGAGAGGTTCTCAGACATCAAACAAGTTTCATTTGGAAAGAGAACAATAAGGGAAATATAAGGAAGAGACCAGGTGCAGTCTGGGAATATAGACGGACAGCACACACCTGCATTCAACAGGCTGAATATGTTGGAAGTATTCGATAATGACCTGAGCTGCTCTGTACGGGCATTTGATTTTCTCCTGACCCTGCTGTGTCAATGATGACCCCGATAACGCCTGCATCAATCAATACCTCCTCATGTTGAATTGAACGACCCATCAGTCAGAGGGTTATTTGGTTCACTCACTCAAAGGATGACGAATCCAGCGAGAGATGTTGCTCAACTCTGCTTTCAACTCTTTTTACTTATTGCTAAACCAAACCCAAAGCCACAATCATTGCATCAAGTCAAGTCCTTGCTACAATCATAAAAGTGCTTCTGGCAAAGTGGAAAGCAGTAGTTCCATTACAAAAAAACACAGAACTAATTATAGACAAAGCTAGTGAGTGGCTGGGGGAGAAAGTTGAGGACGTCTGAGAGAAAGAGGCTGAGAACGCACACGATGACAGAATTGTGTCTGTGAAGGCAGCTCACCTATTATTCACCTATAATGCTAACGACTACCGACAGACAGCAGATACCTTGATGAGACGAGTCAAGCCCGGAGCCATGCCAACATCGAATAATGTTCTTCCAAAGTGATTTTAATCAACCCTTCATTTGGCCATCACCTCACAGGATGCGATGGCCAATGTCAGATAAGCTTCCTGTTATGCAAAATCAAACTTGCTTATCTCTCGGCGAGGAGTGATGGGGAAACAGGAAAATATCTCCACGGGGCATCTGTCATTTTCCCTGTTTTACTTTTCCGCCAGCCTCGCACACCATCGAGAACATCGCGGGTCAGATTCTTTTAAGGCGCTGTCTTGGCGGCCGTACAGAGACGACGTGAAAACCGCCATATCTATCTCGAATCGCCCTCTCTATGCCTGCTTAATACCCTTTTCATTTATCACCTCGCCTCTTCTGACACCTTCTCTTTCCTTTGGCCTGTCTGATCCTGCCAGCATCTACCAGCTCCCTGTCTGCATACCAACCCACTGAGATAACGCATGCCTGTTTGTGTTGACTCCTTTCTTTAGCACCCAGCATGCCACAGGTGCAAGACACAGGGTGATGGGGGAAATGCGTGCATGATGTGTGCGGTGATGATGTACTTGGCTATAACTGTCAGGACTCTGCTTCCCCCATTAATAGTATCTAAGTGTAGCGTGAAGAAAGAGGGTTGTCAATCGACACGAGCTAATCTAATGAGATTCCGTGGACCCAGCTGCAACCTTGGGATAAACTGCGGCAGTGGAAAATTTGGTGATCCCTTTGTTGAATGCACCGTGTTGCTCCCAACATTCTTCGTAAGCGCTTTGCTCCCTATTGGACATGATACGACACGGTCAGTTAGAGGTCCGTCATGTGAATATAAATCCCACCGGTTAGCCAGGGCAACTAGCTTAGCCGAGGGGTCACCAGCATCTGGAAGGTTATCATACTGCAGGCCACTAATGGGTGGGAGTCAGAAGCCCATCTGCCTCGACACGGTTGACAGCATACTGCCTACATACACCCACTTGACCCCGCATCTCGGCTAAACAAAGGCAGGGCCACCCCCGACCAGGTACGTGTCAGCAGAGATCCCTGCTCTACCCGGCTGCACTAATGCCACATGACAGGCAGAGGACAACCAGATAATGCTGAACAATCGGGCGGCTGCTTGTTGAGCAGCGTGGCGTTGTGCTCGGATGGGGGGGGTGTCGCAGTCTGGGCCTGCGAAGAGGATCTGCTGGTTTATCTGAGAGGCTTTGCGCTCATTTGACTGTGAATGGCCGCTTCGCCTCAAAGTCCGCCGCAGGCACAGACGCAAACTAAACGTCTGATCTATCGGACTCATCTGCAAGACGAAGATGCGCTGTTGACCTGAAGCGAGCATTGTAGTCTACCGTCCGATGCCTTAGGAACATTCTATAGGGGCTGCTGCAAGCCACGGTTGATTGACACTTCCATGGACGTCGAAGGTCAAGTTTTTATCCAGAACACACTCCCTCAAGAGGAGATCTTAGCGAACAAATCAAACATAACATTCCTCTAGTAATCCATTCCATTACTGGCTGACTGTGGGCCCGTAAACCAACGGATCAATACAGCATTGACCAGACCAGTCTGCTGGTAATTACACTTTGACAACAAACTCTCTGTCTTCTGAGTCTTTTAAACTGTGCAACCCAGACCCTGGGTAAAAACAACATATTAACCAGCCTCGTACTTGGAGATTCTGGAGTACAGCCTCAAACAAAACACACTGATAGTCCCTGACATGTTATTATTTCAGGTAACCATGGGGCTGTTATTGCTTGGGAAGAGACCAGGAACAATATTATGTTTTCCATCTTATGACCCGGGTCAGGCATCTTACGCCTCAGAAATGTGAGATTTATTTGTTAATGTTTCATTTCATGGATTCGGGCCCATCAGCTGACCGACTGTGCTTTCAGTATCCTGTATCGCTCGGACGTCCACGCCGAGCGTGTGAGAATGTAGCTGCTCCGTTTCGTCTCTGAGCCTCCTGAGCGGTTTCCTACGTGGCACGATGATCCTACAGCGCCGGTCGGTCAGTTTCATTTGTAAGAGTTAGCATCCTGCGACGACTTCATATTTTTTGACATCACTCACTTTCTGCTATAACTTTCCAGTACATCTTCAAGTACAAAGGAGGCATTTTAAAAAACACTGAACGGGAGAGTTTGGTTGAGAGCTGGAGGAAGAAAGGGAGGTACAGGAAAGGAAAGGAAAATGAGGTGGGATGCTGCCAGGCTGTGGTAGTCATAATTTCTTTGTGAAAGAGCGGTTACATGGCAGAGGTGATGGAAGTGGGAATGAAGGGAGTAGTGGAAGCGGGAGATTGAGCAAAGGTGGGGGAGGGGGTGACATAAAGGAATGCAGACAGTGGGTGTGCTATAGAACGTTGTCATGGAAAGAGTTGAGGTTAGGAACAAACACAAAGTGCAGTAACAATGGAAATGTGAAGAATTGCACCCCCCAAAAAAATCCAAAACATCACATCCTGGTTACATGGTGTATGTTTTCTAGAGTTCTTTAATTGAATACATCTCTCTTTTTCTCACTTTTATGTCATAGGGTTTCTGTGAAGATGATGAAAATTTGAATAAGGAGGAGAAGTTAATGACGAAGACTGATGGTTACCAACAGTGGTAAACAGGAAGACACGCCAAGGTGTGACCTTATTGGTCAGCAGCGATGTTAATGAAGTAGAAATCCAATCTTTGCCTTACATGTGTCTTGGATCCTTAATAAAAATGACCACCAACAGCAACAAATGACCAAAGAGATGATATGACGAATCACTTGAAAATGAAGGCGCCTCACCAAATAATTACAGGCTAAAACTATCATTTACATTCCAATAGGTAAAATACGCGCTTTGAAAGGAAAAAAATGCCATTCAAGATGAAACATGTTGGCAGCCATTACATCTAATGGGTAATGTGAATTGTCTGCTATGGGCGGGCCCCCACTCTCTCATCCCAGCCTGCAATTAAAGCAATGCAATCCAAGGTCGGACCGACTGACAGGCTGACAGACCTATAGATTACTGTCTGTCTGTGTAATCCACAGCCTTTTTACTTCCCCCGCTGACTGACACACCCACCCCTCCCATTTTAAACACCAGCCTCACTTGATTTGGCAGCTTTCATGTTTGATCGACAGATGGGACATCCTACTCCGTGACCCTGTGGCCCTTTTCTCACCCATGACCATAAGGGTCAGTGTGCGGCGTGGAGCCCTTAGGAAGCCGTTGGGAGAGACACAAGCAACTCCATATTAATAAGGAAACCTCTCTAACATGATTTCCAAAATAAATCTTCGGGCCAACATGTTAACTAGAGCGCAACATGCAAATGAGGCAGGCGGGATTATGACAAAATCCTGAGTCCTGATTGGTTGGCATTTTCTTTTTGAACCTCCTTACTTTTTGTGAGCCGATTACTTTTTGTGATCGAATACTTTTTGTGTTCCAGTTACTTTTCATGATCCGAATACTTTTTGTGATCGAATGCTTTTTGTAATCGAATACTTTTTGTGATCGAATACTTTTTGTGTTCCAGTTACTTTTCATGATCCGAATACTTTTTGTGATCGAATACTTTTCGTGATCCAATTACTTTTTGTGATCGTATTACTTTTTCTAATCCTATTACCTTTATTTAACCTGATTGGTTCCAATACATTTCATGATCCAATTACTTTTTGTGATCGTATTACTTTTTCTAATCCTATTACCTTTATTTAACCTGATTGGTTCCAATACATTTCATACAAGCCAATTCGAGCCAACATTATCTGGCCTGATTGAACCACAACGAGACCTTTGTGTCACATCGACGCTTGCTGTCATTCCTGCAATTAGTTCACACCAGGCATGAAATTGACCAGTAAACATGGCCTCGTTGAGATAAAGGGTTCGATCAATTCTTTGAACCAAGAGGAACAAAACAGTAAAACACAAATTGCTCATCAGACATTGACAATGTCACGTTATTGTTGTCCGTTCGGCTCGGTGCGATTCAGTCTGGGCTCAAATGTGGACAGATGAGCAATGTTGAAATGACCTTTCCGAGTGTGAAACCAGCATGATGCAACACATCCAAGGCCATCGTGGTAGCATCTCATAAGCCGTGCACGCTAGGATTCCGCCGTTCGTATAGCTATTTGGCTTTAGGCACACACATGAAAGCTAACACGTCTGCACTGAACACGCCCTCCTGGCGGGAGACGCTCGGGCAGGTCTGCAAGCTGAAAGTGTTTGGGGGAGATAGAAAGTTATAAAGAGAAAGAGGAAGAGGGAGAAAGGCACGAGTGATTGGCTTATCAGTCAGGAAAAAGGCAACATGCGTGACAGAAGGAAATCTTGGTCACAGTTCCTCCATCCTTACTCAGGTGGGGTGTTGAACGAAGCCAACGTTCGTAGCGACGCATGGAGGCTCAAACATTCTTATCTTACGCTGTCATACCTCCTTATAAATCAGTGCTTAGCCATGCGTTCTGCACTGATAAGGGAGCCAAACACAGACTGATCCACAGCAGGAATGGAGAAAGCGTTTCCTCCCAGCTGCGTTCATGAGTGGTCTTTTTTTTCTCCACATCACAGTCCTTTCGTTATCTGTGTTATCCGCATTTCATTCATCAGATTTGAGCGGACAAGATGTTTTTCCCCGATTGTTTTAAGTCTGCCGTATTTTTTCTTGCAGTCCGTCCAGATGTCTGGTTATCGTCCGTTCCTAATATGAGTGAATCATTCTGAGCGTTCCCGCTGCGATGAGTTAAGAGTCTGATTTTGCATTTTGATGATCACACAATGTGAAATATGTAAGAAGAAGGCTGTTATATTCTTTTACTTAGCCACAAGACCATTGACTACTTGCATAATGTAGAGAGACGCATTTCATCTTTACACACTCCCCATCTGTTTACTTCCTGTCAACGCTACGCTAACGTTAACTTCACCTCCAAACTGATCCTCGCGCAGTACTTTACCGCCATTAAATTATTCATCTAACTTTCACATTTAGCTTTGTGCACATTGTTAATGGTATTTACGGTTCGTTTTTGTACACACAATTGTTTTTCTAATCATCTCAGTGCCCTTAAATAGCGAGCTTAGCCAATCAGCTAGCGTAGCCAGCTCCTAAAATGAAATGAGTTTTCCTCTGTGACCTTTCACTCTTTCCAGCTGCCAAAATGGGAGGTTAACATTCAAAGGGAGAGGTTCACCATCACCAGTCGGTCCAGGTGTGTAGCGAGCATGTACAAGTTCATCATATCAATCATATCATTTTGATGGGAAGACGCAGGAGTTATCTTCACCGTGATCGGCCTCGGGCTTAATTGTTTTAACATGGCTTCAGATTAATGCTTAATATGCTGGATTTAACACAAGCTGACAGTTTTTGTGTTGAAATAGTCTTGCCGCTTGCAAAATTTGAAGAACCGCTCCAAGACTGGGGTAGTGGGGGTGGAGGTTGCAAGAGCGTGCTGAACCGCCCTGAGTTAGGAGATAGAAGACTGATATAAATCACATCTCAGCAGACTCAAGTGTTGCAATCTGGGACATGGCAGACAAACTTGGACACGAACACAAAGTATGGGAATCCAGCCAAGGCGAGGTCAAAAGTGAAAATAACAACTACGAATCATATTTTCATGTAGTGCCACGTGTTACTTAAACAGAAAGGCGATGAAAAGTGCACAACTCTCACTGCAAGACAACAGCTGTATTTCCCCACACTGCTGCTTTAAAGCATAAATAAAATCAAGACAAGTAAAAGCGTACAGAAGTCCAACCCTTGCAATTAGTTTCGTATAGTTCTGAAGTTTCAAGGCCTGACAGTAGTTCAAAAGTTTTCAGCAATTATAATCAGACATAGATAGGAAAAAAATCATAGTGTTTAAGCTCCGTACTCTGTTGTTTGGTGATTTATTAGATGTTAATCTGTGTTTATTCTACAACCAAAGCCAACTGTCAGACCGAGAAACTATTCATTCATCAGTTATTCAGAATCGATCCATCCATTTCCCTACAATCCGATGGATACACCGCAGATCCAGAGTGAAGTGTTACACCAAAGGGCTTAACATCGGCCTTTTAACGTTTCTACGGTTAACCATCGGTGACACGTTCGGTCACAGAAACCTCTGTGGAGTAGAAGTCTACAAAAACCTACAGATACTACGTTTATGGTCTAATTTGCTCATAATGCAACACAAAAGGTTTGTGACGAATTAATCGTGCCTTGGTGGTTTAATAGGACAGCGTAATCCGACCTCAGCACTGAAAAGCTAAATTTCACGCTGGGTAGCGATCCGGTATGAATGTGACACTGGCATTAGACCAACGAAATCACAACCTTTCAGACTCGCTAAAGGAGACCTCAGCTCTGCGGAGTATTATTTATTTTGACAAAAGACATTTTCGTTTCCTCTTTGTGATTCTCAGTCGAGTGGACAACATTAAACTTAAATCTGTCAGCCGTGGCAAGAGTTATAGCCCTGTGGGTTGGAGACGCATTTGTGCCATTTGTGCGTCTCGGCCTCCGGAGGGCCGGAGCACGTAGTCCAGAGGATCACATCAATCATCCATCAAAACCTGAAATCCAACATGAAAGCATGGGACCCCGGCCAAACTTTTAGTGATGATTGTTTCAGCATTTGTGCCACGAAGATGAAAAATGAGCAGCGATGATGATGATGACAGAAACAGAGAGAGAGAGAGCGAACGAGACGGAGCAGAAGGAGGGATAGGGAAGACGGAGATGCTTTGAGCGTTAATGCCATGCCAATGTTGTATGCCACTCCCCCTCCGCTTCCCCAGGGACATGAATGAAGTAAATGAATGATGGACCAGCCCACACAAACGCCCCTCTTCTATTGAGACCGAGCAGTCCATTCACGGGGATGAGTGAGGCGTCGACACCAACAACAACAATAACAACAGCAACATAGGAGGCCCTTGCTCCCATTTCTCATTCATACATATGTATGCAGTCACACGGACACATAAGGCACAGATACTAATGGATAACACAGCCAACATACCATCAGGGACACCTAGAGAGGGTTCCTGAGAACAGGGCCGCGTAACAAAGCTCAGAGGCAAAGGGGCGTGAACAAGGCAGGCATGGAGAAAATCTTGGCATCACGTCAATGCAACCGCCACAATAATCAGGGATGAGAGGCCATCTCCTCCCCTCACAATCAGCAGCACAGGAAACGCATCAGTGCATGAAGCCAGAAAACAAGGCTTGGAAACCTCATGTTCCACCACATTCTCCTCTTCCTCCTCCGCTCGGCTCCTCTCTGTTGTTCTTCCAGGACGAGATGGGTTGAAAGGGGATTCGCCCACACGGGGGCCGAACCCACACTCCGATCTTAAAACTCACTAAGGCATTACTCGCCTAAAGCCACAGCAGCTAATGGAACGCGGGGAATACAAATCCAATTGCGCCGAGACCAATCTGCTTTCTTATTTAGCGAGCATTTACATCTCTGCCCCGGACAGTGAGCTTTGTAACGATGTTAGCATTTGACCGGAGCTCAGTTTTCACCATTATGTATCTTCTGCACAATCAAAGTGGACAAGGGTTTTAAACGTAAACGGTGAAATAACAGAGGCCGGGGGATAAGGATGAAATGTTCCGGCTTTTCTAATCCAATACCGAGACATCCCTGCAGCAGCCTCCCACAGGACCATGGTCAGCATCAACCGCAGGCCTCATTTCTCCTATAATCACAGCGACAGTTATTTGGTCCTCGTCCAACCCACACACACAGGCTTGAAAAACTAAAGTCGGAATCTCCCACACCTGAAAAATGTAATGAGGGTGTGGGTGTTGAGGTTGCCCAGCTTCTGTCCCAATATAATAACAACATGACCTTTGATTTAGGAATGACTCAAAAGGCAAGAAAGAGTTTCCCATCCAGCTTCGCCCAACTGGCACAGCGCAAAATACTTTGATGGTATAAACACTCCCAAAATGAAATATTCGTAAAAGTCTGCACTTTGGCATCCCATCATTTTAGTATTGTCGGTGGTTAAACGTACACGTCGGGCTCCAGTCCAGTATTTCTCCCGTCCCGATTAACTTCTAAAAAAGGAAAAAAAAAGCAGAAAAAAACAGCTCTCCCAAGACAAATTGTGTGACAGTTTGTGTGCGTGAGTAAAGTCAGCAGTTTTCATTGACGCTCGGAGTCGGAGCGAAAAGGTGCGTACGTGCCAAGGTCACGGCCGGGGCACAGGCAAAGAGCTGAACTGTGGAGGCAGCTCCAGTCGTCGCTCGTTGAGGTAAACCATCTCAACCGACACTCGTACGCGGCTAATGGGAAACAGACACACAATTTGTCCTGATTGCCTTCTTGCACCCACGCTCCTCTCCTCCTTCTCTTGCTCCAATCCCTCCATCTATCCACGCTCAGCCAGAGATAGCAAACCTGACACTGATGCCCCGTAGTCCATTAGCAATCTCACCGCCCTCTCTAAGCCTGCTCTCTTACCCCTTTTACATTTCCCTCCGCTCCCCTTATCTTCCTGACAGAACCTCATCACTTCTAGTCCGTCTTTATCCACCCGTCTCCTTTCCCTAAGACTATAGAGACTACGGAGCTATAGAGGTAACGATCCTCCTGCACAAAGTTTCGATCGTACAAAGGTTGCGGGATTTTTGTCTTATTAAAATTGATAAACGCCACAAAAGTAAAAAATGTAGCATTATCAGATTAACAGATCCTATTAGATCATACGGGCATAATCTCTAATCTGGTAACAAACCGTGTGTGCACTCCAGGTTATTTCCCCTCACTTCAAGTTTTCAAAATGGCCACCATATGAACAAGGTCAACAACGCTGCAGTAACAAGATCCCACCACTGACAGACAAATGATAATGAATGATAGCTGTCTGAGTAAACAAGGCGAGTGCTGCCCTTGACCCCGTGTCTCCTTAATTTCAGTCCGGGCTACTAATCCCAGAGGACTCCCACGCCACAGCCACATCTGGACCGCATGTCCACTCGGCTGGAGGCGGTCCAGAGAGAAATCAATCCATCACTCTCTCTTTTACCCAACGTGCAACCATTTTTAAGTTCACTTGATCTTATCATGTTCTCATCACACTTCCTTTGTTTTGGCAAAGTCATTTGTCAACTTCTCGTTTGTCTTAATTAAGCCTCAGCCGTGATGCAGGTTAACGTCTGGATGTCCTGTGAGTGGATGAGACAGCGAACATCAGGGGAAATAAGCACTATGCCGTGATTGCATTCCCCCTCTCCTTTGCGCAGAGAATTATATGGACCAAATTTGGTTTGTGAGGAGTGACAGGTGGACGCTGCCATGGCAACCAAACCCGAGTCGCGTGTGGCGTACGCATCTCTACAGAAACATGTGCACTCATGTGAGAACATGGCAGACATAACCGCGTGGACTTGACATGAATATTGAAAAAGGACCACTTTGGATCTTTGGAAAACCAACTCTTGAAAAATCCATTAGAATCTCGCTCTCCAACCACGAGAGCCGCGCTCCTCTTCAGCTCCCTCGCCCTCCTGCTCTGCCTCTGCAGGTGGTAAGGTGGATGAAGGATGAAAAAAACCATCTTCTAATAACATCTCGAAATCGCTGAAAAGAGCACAGAGGCCCCAGAGAAAAAAAAAAAAAAAAATACAAAGGTTACGCTCACCTATAAACTATATCAACAATTCCAATCAATTTCCTCAAACATCAAAAATACATCAGTCTGTTGTACCTCAGTGCCCCGCGTCTATTTTTATCCCGTCTGCCACATTTCGATCAGAAAACGGGCTGCAGCAGGGACCGAGAGATGTGGCCTCACGTACTGTCTCATACACACTCACCTACACA
>OMNV01009957.1:9556-23887 GCA_900303265.1 Brotula barbata | reverse complement strand
CGTCAGAGTGTCAATACAGGAGCCGTGAGGTCAGGGTTCACCGGGCCAGCGCACGCCGCTCTGCAACCACCGCAATGTTAATACTCAAACACTCCAATACTGTAATCTGCTGCAGATATTTACACTCCGTCTGTGTGTGTTTTTGTCATGACTGCGGTCTGAATATGTACCAAGTGTGTGTGTGTGTGTGTGTGTGTGTGTCCGTCAGTAGAGATTCTGCTGCCTGTGATTCTGTGCGGTAAAAAAAATGATATTCAGAATGAAAGTTTCTATTGAAATAAACTGAGCTTCACTTTTAGTGTCACTTTACTTTTTCATTGTTTTTTTTTTTCTTTACTGACCATAAAAAAAGGCCTTTGAGGACGGATCCATTTTAAAAATCGAAGAGAAATACTGACAATATATTCCTTTATTGTCTGTGAAACAACACTGAATGGACTTCAACAGCAAAACACATCGAAATATCTTCACACACGCGAGTCAAACCGCTCCGATTTTACCGTCCAAGTAGGAAACACCTCCACCACACACTTTTCCAACTGATAACAGAAATGGCTCGATCCAAACGTGGACCCTTGTGTGCCTTCGTGGGGTATCGGGACTGATGTCGAGCCACATTTCACTATGCAAAGAGCGGCGCTTGCTTCGGTTTGCATGCTGCTTCAGTTTTAAATCCTGTTTATGCTGCAGACTGCGAGGCTCTGTGGAGTCCTGAAGGATTAAAGTCTCTCCTTCCTGTCACGTCACGGAATGTCACAGGTTCGATCCTCGTCGCTGGTCGTCCCAAAGACGCCGAGTGTACGCTGAAAACGTTGACTCTTGTCAGGTTTTACCAGTGAGAATGCCATCAAAGACATCGATAATGACATCATTACGGGTCACATCATAAAGCAGAGATATGTTGGATTTGTAATCTGCAGGTTTTACCAGTTGTCATTTGTGGCATCAACCATGTGAATTTACACGTGTACAAACAAATAAATAAATAAAAACAAATGAAGTACAACTCTGTCCTGTAGTTTAGACACAAAGACTTGCCGTACGTGTGGGGTTGTGGTATTTGAGCTGTATGAATCCACGGTCTGGTCCCCGTCCTCCAGTCACAGAGCGCTCATGGAGGTCAGGACTCTTGGATTTCTCCTCTTCATCTTCTTCCTTCCATCAGGACGTCAGATGGTCTTCATCCTCAGTCTGTATCTAAAATGTGATTCTGTATCTAATCTGTGATTTCTTCTTCCTCTCCTCCTCCTCTTTCTCCTCCTCCTTCTTCTTCCTCCACTCCGATGACCCTCGTCTCCGGTCCCGGGCTTGGCGGCAGCAGCTCGGCGTCCTTGGAGCTGCTGGTGCTGGCGGCTCTTGCGATCCTGGTGAGCGTCTGTTCGTACGGACAGGGCAGGTAGACCATGAGAAAGACTCCGTCCGCCACATCCTGTTCGGAGCTGGAGCTGGGGACTCGGTGCTGCCTCCTGCTGCGACGGATGGATGACAGCAGCTCGGAGTTCCTCTCTGGGTCCTGCAGGTCCTCCAGGGCGATCACGTTGGCCAGTTCCAGCTTACCATCCAGGCACGTGCCCCGCCTGCGGCGCCAGATCAGGGCGCCGAGGATGCCCAGGCACAGCAGGAGGAAGGAGACTGTTGCCGCGACGATGTAGGCGATGGAGGCTGTGCTGATTATGGCCTCGCTGTTCTTCTCACCCTGACGTTAGAGCAAGAAAGGACGACTGATTGGATGACGGTTGGTAACATTTTAGAGAAATTAGTAGATAAACTGATGATGGAAATGTTTCATCAAGCACCGAAGAATCCAAGAAAAACACTAATTGTCTGCGCTCAGGAGACGTCAGTCCGAACACAAAACACAGAAAAAATGTCAACATATCGTTGCTATCAAATAATCAAGTGATGGTGGTTTATGGAGCGATAACAGGAGGATCAAATCTGAAAGAATTTGTGTGATTTGTTTAGACTTTAGTGTTCCTGCTCCGTCTCCTTCCAGGATCCTGGCATGTTTTCTACAAAACTCTTGAAAGAAGTTGCCTCCACTGTCTCCACTGATGACAGATGGCAGAAAAAAATGGCAAATTCTTCACTTATGGGAAGAAAATTGAAGATTATTTGCAGATTAACCTGATCTTGATCTTTGAAGATTATTCATCTATTTTTGTTTTGTTGTCAATGTTGTAATAATCAGATTTTTTGCTCAAACAGGAATAAGAGGATCATCAGTGTTTATGCTGCCTTTACGTCCTGAGTTTGGTGAGTTGTGCCGGATAAACTCACCAGTTCCTGTCTGTCGGTGGAGGGCAGAGCCGAAGGACCGGACTCCCAGTCCAGAGAGTCCCGGTCCACGGATCCAAACTTCATCCAGCTGCTGTCCAGCAGAGAACTCATAGTGAAACAATGGGGTGAAGACCAGATAGAAGCAGCCGGGGGCCACGGTGGGGCCGAGAGCCCAAGGAGAGGAACCAGATCCACTGACACAGAAGGGAATAATCAGGCTGAAACAGTGATAGTGAGGATGAGGAGGAGACGATAAAGAGGACAGCAGACACACTGTGTGAGTCCAGCACCCTGGTCCTGATTTACTGCTGCTGTGTGTGAGTGAGAGCGAGAGAGAGAGAGAGAGAGAGAAACAGAGAGAGGATGGGTGGCAGACGGAGGGGATTTCTCATCCCGAAGCTTAACGTAGAGGTACAAAAGCAGCTTCGGTTTCCCGTTCAGACACCAAAATCGAAAAAAAAAACTATTTTGTGACTGAATGCTGCAATGCAAGCGGCTGCGTAGAGGAAGAGGACGTACCTTCAACCGAGGACAGAGAGGACGGGAAGATTGAGCAGATCAGAAACACCTGGAACCTGAGGAGACCCTAAATACACTACATACCACAGACAAAAAGCAGGGGATGGAACCAGCAACCTTTCAAACAGTAGATGATCTAAGTTGTGCTGCGGGACAGAGAGCTCTTTAATCTGCAGCTGTTTGGGTTCGTCCATGTTTGGACCAACCTCTTCTAATCCATCCACGCACGCTCTCCCTGCTATATATCACACATGTAGGTCACATATTAAATGTCTCCGTCCGCGTCACGCAACAGGACAACGTTGATTTCAGTCAGACACTAATCCGCTCAGCAAATACAACACTTATCGATTGATGCATCGGCCCATCGCTCAATGAATGAGGACGTCTCAATGATTGTATTTTATAGGCTGTTTTGATGAGTTTTTACTTTGTCAATCTCATCTTAATCTCCGCTGGACCAAAAGAAACGGACGATTAATCTCATCTTTACTGATCCAAACGGCCGAATGGATCATAAATGACGAGCAGAGGCAGAGAGAGGACAGAGCAAGAGGACAGAACCTCTGGACCGTCGGCGTGTCGCTGACATGTAGGTCCACGGCTTTTTTTAGATTCGTCCTGGATTTAACACAACATAAATCCGCAGTTTACTGCTGATGACCCCGATGGCCATCAACATCTGTCCTCCAGCTGCTCGCCCTCAAACAGCTCCGCCTTCTACATAATACTGTATTACCGTACAGTTAATTACTGTACTCCTCCAAAAGTTTGCAATATATGCAATGACTTAATTTTCCCCTAAATAAACATGGGAGTCATTACAGACCCAGGACGTCTGTGACAGCTACAGTCAGGGGGAAGCCGAGGGATTGTGAAGGAAGTCAGGAACACGCTGTTTTTGGACTCAAGTCCATTGGAGCAAAATAAGAAGACTGGACGCTGAGAAAGAATGAATGAAAGAAGAGGAAAGGAGAAACGCAGCAGAGTGAGAGAGGAGAGGAAAAGAGAAAAAACCTCAGCTGGAGGAGTTGACGGAGAAAGGAAGAAAAAAATAATATAAAATAAATAAATCTCCGAATAGGAAATCCAAATGCCCCCCACCCTCCTATCTTTAAAATTCTGTAGATGTAGTAGCACTGTACAAGATATTCAAGTTGTTCAAGCGTCTGTGCCTTTGTTTGCACAATTTTATGTGACTTCCTCTTATGGTTCTGTGTCCAAACACCCGGACGTGAATGGGCTGAGTAATATTTTTACCACGGATCTCATTTAAGAGACAGTAATGCTTTGAAAAGTCCAGATTATCTGATGGATCTCATGCGGATGATGAGATGTTTTAAAATTTGACTTTTTTTTTTTTTTTTTTTGCTAATTTCATTTGCAAAGTGCTCAGATGTGCAAAAAGCTAATTTCCAAAAATAAATCTGCACTCCATTTGACACATGAATGATTTTAAATAACCAATTTACATAAATACATCTACAGCCAATAGTACATAAACAGCAAAGATAATATGCGTAGTACAACAGAGGCAAACATTAACATACACATTGTACTTTATATGGTATTTGAGTGAAAGTAAAGCTTGGTTGCTCCATTTTGGTGAAACGCTCACCGCAGAGGAAGAGAATAAAAACAAAAGACATTCAGTTGAAGATGAAGAAGTGAGGAAGAATCCAGAGTACCGAGGCTTTAAAGCTGCAGGCTGCAGAGACGAAAACAACACCGATTCTCATCAAACATCATCTTCCCCCTCATGACAACATCAACCTCCGTCGGCCGCGTCCACCTCACCTGGATCACTGATTTGGATTATGCGCCACATTTAAGAAACTTTTTTTTTTTTCAGATCTGCAACATTTATGTGTTATGCATGGACAAAATCTTTGGCACTAAAATTGTAAAGATGAATATCACTTAGCTTTATTTTTGGTGCGATTGTGACCAGGTGGCCTACAGACCCAGTAAATCAAAGCTGCAGCTACGGCTGAGACTTCCGATAATTCAAAAAAACATTATTTCAATTACTAACTGGGTGGTTGATATTTGTCTGTGTGTATACTCTTGAGTCCCCTATACATGTCCTTCAGAGTCTGTATTCGTTTTTGTAAAACTGCTAGGCTAAAGCTAGGTTTCAAATCACATATCGGAATAAATCATTTCCTCTAATCCAGTGCAAAGCTCAAACAGCCAGTGATTCAGAAACAGCCAAACATGATATATACTCCTTTTGGATTCACACCAGCTCCCATTTGATTCTGATGTCTTTGCTGCAGAGTACAAAAGGTGCGTTAGCAAGCTACAAAACCCACAACTTATTGTTGACACAGTTATTGTTCGTAGTTATCGTAGTGTTTGAAAAAAGGCCGAAGTTCCCGGGGTTAATATTGGACAATGAAAAAGCCTCCATCTGATGCTGCATACGTAAAGTACAAGCTGAGACACACCGCAGCCTTTACTGTTCACTATGATCGCGTTCAGATATTAATACATACAGCCTACGTACATCACAATGCAAAATCATAAGCTAACAGATCCATCTGATTTATGACACGGAGCACGACGGTTATGTGTCAAACTGTTCAATATAAATATTAGAAACCATCTTTTATATGTACTGCATACTGTATATGGGAACTGAGCGTGAATAAACTGAACCCACAAAACAGAAACGCCACGTTCACAATCAGAACCTGTCATGGACCAATGAAATGCTCTGCTCTTCGAACCCGTCCGTCCCGATGTCACAGCTCATGACAGCGTGCCACACGAGGACCTCTCAGTCTGCTCTATTGTATCATTTCGTTCCACCAATCCACTGACTGCATCTCAGTCTGCCAATGACATCGGGAGGTCGAGATTCAATTCACCCATTAAATTCCTCCACGCTGCATCCGTTTGCCTCCTTCACCGACCGACCACGCCCCGTTCCACCTCTACAACGTCAGGCAATGATGTCATACAGCCTGCCAACGCGGCCCAGCCACTCACGCAGCGCCTGGCGGACGCGGGCGTCGGTCACGTGACAGGAGAGCTGACTGAGGCAGGGATAGAGAGCCGGCTGGAGCGCCAGGAAGGAGGAGTCAGACAAGAGGAGGACCTGATTGAGGAGAGTCACCACCATATTGGTCCATGCCTGCAAAAGGAGACGGAGAGGCGATCTGAATACCCAAGTCTGTGTCACATAGTGAGCAGAGGGCTGAAGTATACGTAGTATAATATAGTATACGTCAGTGTAGTATATTAGACTATAATGCACAAGTAGAGCAGTAAAGCAGTGTAGTAGTATATAAGAGCGTAGTATATTATAGTCTACATTAGTGTAGTGCAGTATAGCACAGTATGTTGTTCAATGTGAAGCAGTGGGGTCTAGTCCGGTCTAGTCTAGTCTTTACCTGTATCTGAGCCTCAGAGTCTCTCAGTGAGATGCTGTGCGAGCTGATGGTGGAGCCTGATCTCGGCCTCTTCTCCTGCCTCAGGACTTCAGGACCTGCGCTAACCGAGTGCCTCAGAAGGGGCCCTTGATGGTCCACGAGCTGCTGGGGCCTCTGAGGGGGCCTCTGAGGTTCCACGGGCCCCCTCCTTTCCCCTATGACTCCTCCCCCTCCTCCTGCTGCTGCTCTGCCCTGCTCCTTCATGAAGAGGTTAACGTGGCTCTGCTGCTGCTGCTGCTGCTGCTGCTGCTGCTGTTTCCTGCGCTTGTACTCCATCATCAGCTTGCTGATGGTTTTGTCCGTGGCAATGGTGTACAGTTTGTTTCCTGCGCTTTCCCACCATTCCTTTCTCCTCCCCGGCCCACCTGTTCCAGCTCCTACAGCTGCTCCTCCTCCGACACCCGAGTCCCTCCTTTCACCTGCGGTCCGAAAGTGGTGGGGCAGGCTGCCTGTGCAGCTGGAAGATGAAATGAAGACCAAATGATATTATGGACCATATTTACTGAGGTTTGTGTCTGTTAGACACGCATCACTGAAACAGAGCTTCTCTACATTTACTAAGTGGCCAAACTGCACGTTTCGTACTTGGCAAATAACAGAGAAGCGGTGCCCAGAAACTGTGTTTTTGGGAGCTTCCTTATGTATCAATCTGGATTAATGTTTGCCTAGAATAGAATGGAAGCATCAAGTCATTCAAGTCATTTGATCTGTGGCTGGAGTTCAGTAAAAATGTACCCAGATCACATTGGTGGTACAGTATGAAAATGAAAACTAGAGTCCAACCTGAACCCTGGGCTCGGCGTGGGCGTCTCCCCCGGTGATGTAGCACTGGTGTCTGTTGTCTGACTCCTGACCCCGCCTTCTTCTGAGGGTGTCCCCTTGGCTGAAAGCCCGCCTATAGACGTCGGGGTGGAAGTCTCTGACTGGAAGAGAGGCAGGAAGAAGACGTGATCCCCTCCTCCTCCTCCTCCTGCTGCTGCTGCTCTCAGTAGCGGCGTCTCCTCCAGCGTGCTCTCCAGGTCCAGGTGCATCTGGATGTAGCTGTTGCACAGATCCATGCAAAGTTTGTAGAGACGTTTGACCAGCCAGGCCCAGTCTGCACTGCCCATCGGCTGCACGCTGAGGGACGGGATTGGAGGACGCCATTGATGCCGCTTATCCCGACCACGAGGGGGGCTGACCTGTCAAAGGGATGGAGTGAGCAAAACCGTAAGCAAACAACGCAAGAAGGAAAGAGGAAATAAACCCACTCAGTGATAAAGGAATTGAACCCATTCATGAATTTCGCCTTGGGGTTGAAGAATGAATGAATATCTATCTATCTATCTATCTATCTATCTATCTATCTATCTATCTATCTATCTATCTATCTATCTATCTATCTATCCATCTATCCATCCATCCATATGAACTCGGCTGAGCAAAGACAGAGGCCAAAGGGTTAATTTATGATATACTTAATATGAAAGAATATATATGTGTGTGTGTGTGTGTGTGTGACCTGTGCTGTTTCTTCAAAGATGTCTTCATCCTCTGAGGAAGCTGAGCCTGGATGCGAGGAGTCAGAGCTTCCCTCCTCTTCCTCATAGAGTATCCGCTTCACCTAAAACAAATAAAGTTCATATTAGTTCATAAAGTTCAATCAAACTGCATGTATGTGTTTGTGTGTGTTTAGAGTAACAGTGCTAGGGCCACGGTGGGCCACGCAAAGTGGTAAGAGATCCTGAACAAAACCTGAGTGTCTGACCTGCTGAGCGGTCATGCATTCGGCCTGGCTCAGCGTGGCACACAGCAGAGCCTGGAAGTACAGATTGAAGCTCATGGCAGACTGACGGTAAAGGTTAGCAGCTCCACAAACACCAGACACCTTCATCAGCAGGTACTTCAGACCCGGGCGGGTGTCAAAGTCTCGAGCCGTCCTGGAGACAAAAAGATCACCTGATTATGAAGCTGGTCGGCTGGTTGGCAGGTTTATCTTGAAATGCCTTTCTGACGACCTGATCTGGATCAGAGCAATTCACCTCCAGATCCAGATCCAGATCGTAAGTGATAGTAGGTGGTTAATGATTCGAGCTTGGCTGTACTGTCCTTACCGTCTGCCACCACGCCAATATGGTGCGTGCATATGACCTATAGACAGTGTTGAAAATGTATGATCCCATCTGCCCAAAAATGTACCGTAACATCTCTTGGCCCAGGATCTACCGCTCCACAAAATTTCAAAATAAAATGTCAATCACTTTATGGGGGATCTCGCTAACACACACACACACACACACAACTACACACACAAACCGAGGCAAACGCAAATCCTCCTAGTGAAGGTGTTAGTAGGCAGAACCAATGTATTACAATTTGAATTTTTTGTAATCACAATTTAGTGCCTCTCTAAGCACGAGTGCAGCATGAGCTCATCAAATCAGAGAAATATGAAACAGGATCATCTGCATAGAACAACACCAACTGCAGCTACCTGTAGGAGTCCAGCAGCAAGTCCAGTATTATGGCTAAGTTAGTCATCGAGATGTAGCGCAGGAAGCCCGCCGCGGGCCGGCTGGGGTCAGACGTTACCGGTGTGACCCTCTCGTGACCTTCGGGTTGCTTAACAAACTCCTCCAGAAGGATGTCGTAGAGGTTTTGCAGCAAGACCTGATGGGACAGCAGGCTCACTACAATTGTCCGGAAAGGGATCCTGCAGATATGAGAAGCAAGAAGTCCGGTCAGATTCCATCCAATTCAGCTCATTCATGTCTATGGAGTAAATCTGTGCAAACCTTGAACATACACAGAAGTGCCTCACTGACATACAGAACATAAAAAAACTGTTTTTTCTCCTTCTTACACATCCTATCCATCTCACTGTACACTGTATTTTAGCAGGATATGGTAGTGCATTTATGAATGTATTGTATATGTATGTAATTATGCTATATTTTTGTTTTACTTACTCTTAAAATTTAATATACCTTTGATGTTATTTTGTGTCATCGATATGTTTTTGGCTACGAATCCAATGTACCATTAAATCCTCCCAGAGCTGCATGTTAGAGTGCTTTAGTTGCTCACAAACATCAATATTTGCCTTCAAAGTCAGCCTCAGTCAGGCTCTAATAAAGACGACACCATCTACATGCATTTTTCACATTGTTAAAATGAAAAGAAAGCATGCTTACCCAATTTTCCTGTTACAATTGCAGCACAAAGACATAAAAGGAGTTAAATTAGAGGATTTGTTGCTTACAGTCAACTATTTATTTTCAGCTTCTTCTGTTTTGCTTTCACGAATAAGTAAATCCCCAAATACTTGACATAGTTCTCTCTGTGAAACAAATAATTGTCAAAATTAAAGCTGACGTCTGGAAATATGGGAATATTTGGCTGTCAAATCCTGCAGAAACTTAGAAAAAAGTGTGAAAATGTAGCCAAAAAGAATGTCATTTTGTTGGATTTGAATACTTGACACACGAACAGAGAGGGCCAGCCCTACAAATTGTGTGTGTGTGTGTGTGTTGCTGACCTCTTCTGTGTGTGTCCATTAGACTGCTGGTCGGACGGCAGCTCGATGATGAGGACGCAGGACTGAGCGTGTTCGAAGCCCTCCTTGTTGTTGGGGGTTTTTGGGGAGCACTGGGTGTCCAACATAAAGACCTGGAAAACAGGAAGTGGGCGTGTGCTGTTGTCATACTCATAGGAAGCAGGCCACTCTTTCCAACTTTACATTTGTTTTTGTTTTTGACTTGTTTTCAGCTGGTATTAGTTTTCATTTTCACTTAAAAAAAGCAAGTTTGAAATGCTAAAAATAATGAAGAATTATGAATTATTTATTTTTATTAAATTTCCCTTCGTTGATAATTTAGCTTCTCCTGAATAAACAAGACATTTGATTGCGTGTGACAGAAGGAAGTCAGTATAATGGGAATAATAAGATCAGTAAAATAAGCCAAACCCAAACAGGTCTAAACTCTTCTGAACTCCATTTAATGCCACACCTCAGTAAATACTCGACAATTATGTCCATTGTGAGGTTCAATTCAGTTTTGTTCCACCGTCAATGAGGACTAGTTCCTGCACTGTTGTTGTTGTTTGTTGGACATATTATATTCCATATCCATGCATGTACAGTAGCGTGCACTGACCTGCTGGGCCATCGCTTTGATCCTCCAGTACTCTGCCTCAGCTGAAGGGGAGTGAGACGGAGCCGCTACTTTCACCTCGCAGGCGTCTCCCGAAAAACTGTCTGAACCACTCCGGAAACAAGCCAGAAGGTTCTACACGGAGAGAGGGGGAAGTATCGTGGATTCGCACCCAACTTGGTGAAATTAAAATGATTGCCAATGTCGTTTTTATATCTATGAGCAAGATTATTTGTATGGAACCTTTCAGAGACAAGGAAATTCAAAGTGCTATGTACAGCATAAAAGATATGCAAAGCATGAAAAGGACAAATCAAAGTTATCAAAATATGATGCGACAGTTTACCAAATCTTAAAGAGAGGTGCAGAAGTGTAAGCATAAGGGCATAAAATCAAGAAAAATAACAGCATGTTAAAATGTATCTACTAGTTATTCATTCAGCAGGTAATAATGTCATTTTAGTAGGAGGAAAATAATTCTGAGCATAAAGTAATCAAGGAATTTTAATGCAAATATTGATTATGTTTACACACACACACACACAAACACACACAGACATACAATCATTTATTGCTTGGCCAAAGAGAAAAGATACAAAAAACAAGAAGTTAAAGAAATAATAAATAAAACAACAAAGGGTTCCAGTGCTGTTCCAATGGAGGACCAAGACAGCCCCAAAATCAGAGGCACATTTAACTTATCAACCAATATCTGCTCATTCTGTTTCTCTGGATGACAAGTTTACTTTCTGGTCACATCCATTTTGTTACAGACTTGATGATGTTGACTGTTTGAATGATGCCTCCACTTTCACTCCAAAATAATCAACGTTAGTCACAAAGCAGCACAGATTACTGCTGTATTTCCCAGCTGCCACTCTACTGTATGTCTGATGTCACTGTAGTGCATACATGAACACAGAGAACAAAGCTCAATGAGCACTCACAGCCATAAGCCGCACTCTAATATAAACTCCAATACGCCCTAAATATGCAACAAAAACAACAATCAACTCAACACATTCCCACGAGCTGTTACATAAAGAAAATTATAGCTTATCTGTCATTGTGGCTGAGATCTCAGCTGCACGTGTTATAAAGAATCGTTCAGTGCAGAGATAAACACGGTTTAATGTACATAACAATCGTTCATAAACGATGTCTGAGCTGACACGGCCAGGAAAATGATGCAAACATACAACAAACTACGGCCTACTCATATCAAAAATGATGCAGCCTACTGGCTGGCTGTTGTAACATCTCCTTTTCTCCTCTGGGGTGAATGAAACTCCAAGGTTGAAAGTTTACCCTCAAACATCCCCTTGGTTTTCTTCATCTTTGGTCAAAGTAGGAATGGCTCTTCAGAAAGAAATGGCTTTTTGGGTTTATCCAAGCTTTATGTACAGTTTACCGTCAACATTAATCTACAACGAGGTCACACAACACTGACAAACACACACACACACACACACAGAGTGATGTGTCTCTAAGCTGTAAAGCTGCTTAGGTGCAGCCAGGCAGCTGCTACAAGGCAGGAAGAACATACAACATCCACAAAGCCTTGCGATGCCACCTCCAGCTAACACACACACACACACACACACACACACACAGACACACAGACACATTTATCAATTGTTTATTGGTTTGTTGGTTCCATTTTCTGTGTGGTTTGATTGACACCAGACCTATTACTTGTGTAAGATCCCATCATCATTCCTGCCACTGCCCCTGACCAAGGCAAGGGTGGAAGACCTGGAGCCGGTCCAGGGCGCTGCTGTGTGTGATTTTGTTCAGTTCATCTTTTAAGATAGGTATAAAATATGAAAGATCCATTTAAACACACACAGACACACACACACAAAATAGATGATTAAGAGGACTTCCAGGTTCCTTGAAATTAAATCCATGAACCCAGATTGTCCACTGAGTGGTGCTGTAGCACGCAACAAGGAGAAGTTCCTAACCTATCATCAAATATCTCCAGAATGGCACATTAATCTCTGTCGGTTAAATGAGATTATCAAGCTTAACGAGCGGCATCCGCATGTTGGCAGTATTAGCAAAAAAAGCTTTTAGAGGACTTCTGTCCCATCCCCAGCAGATTCAGATTGGGGATGGATTATATATGTTGCTACCAGGAACTGTGACTGAGTTAGTCCTTTGTCACATGACAACGTGGTGGACTTTTAGTGACCAATAAGGAAGTGCCAGGAAGACCCCCCAACTAAGGAGACACAGGTTGGACAAACAAATATGAGGAAAACCACAGGAAAAAAAGAGGGAAAACTGAGGATGACGAGTCTCAAGTCCACAGTTTGAAAAACCTGTCGAGTTTGATGTGTGCAGTCAGGTCCCGTCGGGTTTAAAGAGCTATGCCAAGCTCTAGTTTGTGTGTGTGTGTGTTTGTCTGTGAGTGTCTGTGTGTGTGTACCTTGACAGGTTCTAGTGTTGCAGAAAAAGCATCCTGCAGTGCACAGCAGGCCAATCTCCACATTTCCTCTGTAAACACCGGACCCACTGTCACCAACACATACCTGAGAGCCAGACAGCCAGACAGACAGAGAGACAGACAGACAGACAGACAGACGGACAGACAGACAGACAGACGGACAGACAGAGAGAGCGAGACAGAGACAGAGAGAACATTAAAAAACCAACAAATTTCGTCTTTTATTATGGACACATCTGTAAAGTCTGGGATCTGTCATTTGACACATGAAAATAGGAGACACGCATATGCCATTTTTAAACGCGATCCTTATCCATAGCGCCACGGTGTCAGTGTGGAAGAAGAAGAAACGGGGCTTTCGCCTTTATTTGATCATATTCTGTATTTTTTTTTTACATACGGAAATGAAATTTCTACTGCATTTAACCCCTCCAAACAGGACCAGAGGGAACTCTAAGTGCCCCGGGAGAAACTCAGGGTTCAGGGTCTCGCTCAAGGACACTTTGACACATGGACAGCAGGAGGTGGGGATTGAACTGCCAACCCTATGGTTGGAAGACGACCCGCTCCAATGCTGAGCCACAGGTGTCCCTGTGTGTATATAGGTACATCTGTGTGTGTGTGTGTGGTTGCGCCACCTGATGCAGGAGCAGCCCACTCTGGAGATGGTTTCAGCAGGCTCAGACACACACGACACCAGCAGCTTGAACAGATCTTTCAACATCAGGTTGATCAAAGACTCATAGCCGATATCTGGAGGGAGAGAAAACAAAGACACACACACACATACACGCATGCACGCACGCACACAAGCACACGAGCACACAACAAAGCCTGTGAGCCATTGAAGGAGACATTGTCAATGTTGTAATACACGCATCAACACACATGTACACACAGTGCGCCCACAGTATGGTCCATCACCTGAGTGTATGAAGCTGTTGACGTGCTCCACCACCAGCTCACAGCACAGGCCGATGGCATGCTTGAAGTTGGCTGCTGCCACATCCCAGTAAGAGTGATCGCCATGACTACGCTGCAGCCATAGTGACATGACAGGAAGTAGGAGCTGGATGACTGAGAAGATGGCAAACCCTGGACCTGGTGGAAGGATTACATATTACAGATTACTTTTAATTCATACAGATTTACTCAAAATAAATTCCAATATATTTGGTATTTTTGGAAACATTTCAGCAGAATTTTATGGATCCACTGATGTTTCTTTTTGAGTTCAGGGGTGCACATCTTCCTTTATTTTCCACATGTCCCTCCTTTTAACTACTCGTTCCTTGTCCGAGTATGATTGGTCCGTGCCTCCTCTTTTGTACGTTCTGTTTGATGACTCTGATGAACACTTTGAGCCCAAACATGTCATCTTTAACCTCATATATTTGTGTCTTTGGACTCTTCTCACTCACTAAAATGTCCAACTAGGCCTTTAAAACCTTTGTCTTTCTGGACTGTGCGGTGTGGGAGTTTGCGTGGTCATTTGTACCTGGTATAGTGG
>OMNV01009956.1:0-17530 GCA_900303265.1 Brotula barbata | reverse complement strand
GTTTTTGTCACCCCTTGCATCTCTGCATCTCCTTCCTCCTTCAGTCCCACTGTGGATCCCCTCTGTAACATGTAATATGTTCTGCACCACAGCATCATCCCAAAGTGCTTCAACTTGCTTTCCATGTAATTCAGTGCACTCAGGGGCACCGAGTGCTCCGGCTTTGGTAATCTGTAAACTCCTGGCCAGTCACTTGGGAGATGCTGCTCTTACGGTGAAATTCTGCCTTCGACAACTTGCCACGTTTTGTTTTGTTTTTGCTTCGAGGTTTTTGAAAGAAGTCAACGATGGCCACGATTCGATTTTTGTGCGTTTGACAACGGCGAGACCACGGCCTGCTGGGCTGGCAGCGTGGAATCAGCATGAATAAAGTACATTTCATTACATGTGCCTATTCTAAATCATCGCCACACGTTTTTTACAATAACAAATTGCCCGTGTCAACAAATAGTTATGATATTATTGTAATGACGGCTTGTTGTTACGGGGCGTGTGCTGTAACAGGAGCGTTTCCGACCAAGAATGAATTCACTCCGATGGCTGCCGCAGCGTCGCTTTCATCTAAAGAAGTCACACCGTACGATCAGGAGAGCTCCTGCAAATAGTTTAGCCCAGAGGTGTCAAACACATTTTAGTTCAAGGGCCACACGCAGCCCAGTTTGATCTCAAGTGGCCCCGACAGGTAAAACCACTGCAAATTTGTCAGCATTACAACACCTTGAAAAAATATATTTTAGCACAGAAAAGAGTATTTAGTGTTATTATTGTTATTATTATTGAATCATGTCAAGAAAAATACATTCTAGTACAAAAAAATAGTATTTAGTGTTATTATTATTATTACTATTGAATCATGTCAAGAAAAATACATTCTAGTACAAAAAAAAAGTATTTAGTGTTATTATTATTATTGTTATTGAATTGTGTCCAGAAAAATAGGAACCGAAAATGTGTTGTAATCCAGTTTAAATGGTATAATTCTCATTTGATTTATTTTTAACAGCGTTTCATAATTCTGCTACAGACTTGATTGGAGTCGAAACTGCCAATCAGGATTCTCCAAGTCTCCAAGTCTCCAAGTCTGTGATTGGCTCTTTTTGTGACATATTTGTAACGAGGCAGAGATACTGAACCATGGAGACGCTCTGAGTGAGTTCTGCGATCTTCTAACTTCATTTCCAAACTTTTCAAAGTCTTCCAGTGGGCCCGACTGGACCCTTTTCGTGGGCCGGGTCTGTGCTGTCACTATTATGAATACAATGTTACAGTTATGATTATTATTTGTATCTTAGTTTGTAATATTTGGATGAAAACAACATTTTTACACTTCTACATATATGATTTCACATTAAAAAAAAAGATATTAAAACTGCAGTACAAAGTACATCCCAACAAGGTTTTCTATGTATAACAAAGTAAAAAAGGACGGATGAATAGATCTCTTGAGTTTGCTGCACCCATTTTCTCCACTTGCTGCATGCATTTAAAGAATTTAGAAGAAGTTCAAATACTAAAGCTTTACACGTTTGGCCTCGCTGAAATGTCTTTCCCATTGTGGAACGTGAATACGTTTCCAAAATCTTTTTGTGTTTCATGCCAGTTGTCGGGCGAGCGCCTATTGTGCGTCCGTGTTGGAGTCTTCAAGGACGTATAATGCAGGACGTTCGAAATATGCATACACGGCGGCACAGGTAAAGGTCTCTCTGATGAGTTTTATTCCGGCTGTAATGTAGAAATTCTTCGTTCTTTTTCAGTTGCTGCAAATCGATCGTGCCATCCAAAAGTTTGCGGTGAAGTCTAGCTGGATGATTTTATGTATCTTTTTTTATGTGTTGCTCTCCGAGAATCACAGTACTCTCGCACCACGAAGATATGTGGTGTGTGGCGAGCGTTGGTTGTCAACTGTGAATTTTCCGCACATTGCTGCATGGAGCCACTTCTCGGGGTATTGTCTTTCCAAAAATTGATGGAACATTTTGTTGGATTCCAATTCAAAGCCGTCTTCTTGTGTACAAATCCTCTTAAGTCTCAAGAATTGGCTGTCAGGAGCCCCTCTCTGAGGAGGCTCTTTATGGAGGTTTATCGGTAGAAGATACTGTATTGGTCCATTGGTTTTCTGTAAACAGTTGACTCATTGTTTCTATCGTCTCCGATATTTGATATTAGCGCAGTTTACTTAAATCTTCATCTCGATGAAATGGACAAGGTTATTCAACCATCACACAAAGCAGGATGGAGGAGACCACGAGTCAGTCTATCTTCTAAACTAGACAGACACCGGATGAGTTTGGTCCCATTTTTTAAAGATTTATTCGGGGCATTTCAGCTTTATTGGCTAATACAGTTGAAGGAGGAGAGACAGGAAGGACAGAGACGAGAGAGAGGGAATGAAGAAGGGCCAGAATGATCAATGACTGAGTGACCGAATGGATTTCTAAGAATTTCAAGAATTGTGTCACCTTTCTTATAGTCCGTGTTCAGTTAGCATGCACTGTGATTCAACACAAACTTATATTTCTTATATTGAACAGTGCCCACATTGTCTTTTAATGGCAAGAACAAGGAAAAAAAATGCAATTAATGTATCATTTACATAAAGAGCAAAAAATTGAGGACTCTCGGTCTCTTTCTGCAGCTTGCGTGTTTTAAGATGTATATTTTAACATGTAAAAAATTAAAACGACATTCTAAAACCACAGCTCCACTATCCTCTCCATCCTTTTATATGTCGTACACGTATGGGATGCGGGGACAAAGTATGAAGTACTCCTCGCAGAGTAATTCAATCAGCATTACAACGCTTCAAACTGTGCACTACAAGTGACAGAATCAATGCAACTCTGTCACAAAGTCAATAAAAGCTGAGCATTACAAGCGTCACACAGTATTTATTATGATGTAATGCATTCAACAGCTCTATATGACACGGGGGCCCACCCCCTTTGCAAGTAAATATAAACACACATCGCACAGGACGGAGCACACCTGGCTCCATTAGGTGGTGTGTTTCATGTCTTTTTGTCTTTTTGTGATCCTGATAAAACACACTAACAAGCAGGGCAAAAAGCTGCAACACGTGCACAAGAGCGCATGTATATAATTTGCGTCACGATCGCGAGCTTAAATGAACATACTCAAAGTTGCACGTTTTTGTAAATCCATTTAACAGAAAAAAAAAACCTCAATCATATACCACACATCTCCCAAAGATGCACGTCGGGTTTTTCTTCCCCCCGTGGTGCTCCATAATCACGTATTTTGCGTTTCCTTTTGAACTCTCTGTGTCGAAGTGGCTGAATTTGTTGCGTGTTGAGAGATCACAGTTTAATCCGTTCTGGGTGGATTGCAATTTTTAACATGCAACTTATTCCCTTTTTGCCTTTCATCTTCATCCACACATTTACATACATGCATGAGGCCAACCTGGATTGTTGCTCACGGTGGGTTTTACATGTTTTATGTCTGACTAAAACCCTTTTTTTTCCCTATTTGGAGAATATACAGGAAGTCGTTTATGAACTTTTTCAGTTTGTGTGTGTGTGTGTCCATGTGGATCAAGACAGACATGGCAACCCAAGTGGTTGGAGCTTTAAGAGCCATATTTACTGAGGATTTACCGTTGTTTTTAGGAGGAAATGACATTTTTTAGTGAATTCATTATGCAGGAATTCATTCAAATACCCAGTAGAATTGTCAGTATCACTAAAACTATCGCAAATATGTCACCGTGATGATCAATCTGAGCAAATATATATTTGCTAACCCATCTCTTGTCACACAGACCATCACTCAATATTTAACTAATAATTCAATCATTTTAAATGTGTCATTGCAACAGGAAGATGTATTTTCCCGTAAGAGCGCCGTGATTATCGCGCCGACGGCATCATTACGTTTGCGATTGTTGGCGCTTTGAAAACATCTAAATATGTTTTTAGAGTAGAGTTTGATTTCCTCCTAATGAAGCTGCAATCGCCGAGGCTAAAGGAAGAACCTCTCTGTAATATTCCCATAACAAAGTATTTATTTATACTCCTTATACAAAGCAAACCAGGTGTGGGTAAATATGCATAGTTTCTGTCGTTCTGATTATTATATAAACACGTAATGATGAGATTTGAAAGTTGTTTATGTGCCAACAGATCTAAGGAAATGGCTTTTCCATATCGGAAATCAGACACTCAGAGTTCCGCAGTGAAGGAAAAAGCAGCGCTCATCTCGTCCAGTTGTACAGACACGATCCCTTGCAGGCATCACACACTGTAATCCACATTTCCCCGATGTTTTACTCGCCTTTGTCTTCAATGTGATCTATGATTTTGAAGCATCTGAAATGAGGCTGCTGAGGTTATTGATCCTGCTGCTTGTGGGTGTTTCAGTTACAAATCCTCATTAAGAGCTTTTCAACCAAAACAATGAACTTCCTTCAAGACTTTTTCTTGACTTTTTGGCATCGGACAAGGCAACAAATGAGTCAACAAAAGTGTTATTCTAGGCTGAAAACTGCAGAAAGACAGGAAAATGTCTGTTCCGTTTCTCCTTCATTCTTAAGTGATGAGCCGTGAAGCTGGGCCACCAGGACAGAAACACATCAGGACCAGGACCAGGAAGTAAAATTAGACAGACGGGTAAAGAATTCATAACCTTCTGGAAAGTTTCAAAATTGTAAAGTTTAGTCTTGAAGGACTTTTTGGTCTCCTCACTTTGAAAGCATAACAGATAAATGATCTTTTTTCTTGATTTCCTTGCGGAATGTCAAAGGGACTCGTCCACGACACGGGTTGGCTGAGTCCATACATCATCGGGCAGCGTTCAGCATCAGCGGAGCATCATGGGAACGCAGGCGTGGAGAAGTCCTCTGAGACCCTTGAGTCCGTTGCTTTGATACCTTGAGGGAGAGGTGCGTGCCTCTGGTGTGTAGGGTGTTGATAAATCATCGTGAAAGGTGAGGACGAGAGCCTGCTGGGTAATCTGCTTCAAACCGGGTACTGTTGTCTCTGTCATGACTCCCAAGTCTGTCGTAGAAGTAGGAGAAAAGAGTTGATGTGATTTGGTTACAGCTGGAAGAGTTTTGCGGCGTCTTCCTCACTCAGATGACAAACAGTTGCTTCCCTCAGTGTCATCCTCAGCAGCTCGGAGACAGTTCACTGAGCCATGTCTCTTTGATGCACCCAGCTGCAGAACAGGGAGGAGGAGATACTTGTTACTTGTCAGGGGTTTTATCAACAGTCTCATCCTTATCATTTGTGTTCTTGCCATCCTTTACATGTTGTTAGGTTATCCAGCTTAACTCCTCATGAGGACTTTGTTCCGCAGATACGAACGTTTTTCAATTTGCGTGCTGCAGTGACGTCCACGTGGCGTTTTAGAACCGTTCAGTCGTGTAGTCTGCAGACTCTTAGATGACAAAGACTCGAAGAATTCATCACTTAAACGTGTGTATTGTTAACAGTACTATGACCTGATGAGATTGAAAGAGAGATAGAGACAGAGAAAACAGGAATAAATTGCATTTTATTCTATATTTGCTGGATTACAGAGGAGAGCACCATGTCTGAAATTAATAATCTCTGTCTCACTGTGGACTATCTCAGTTGTGATAATATGCGGTCAGGTAGCACGCAAGAGGAATCATCGCGGTCCGCTGCCGTACATCTGCTCTCGTCGTGCAGGATAATGTTCTCTCTTCTTCTGTCGTCACAGTCGTCTTTGAAACAGACAAGATGCTGTCTGTTTCAATGATGACCTTGTGTGCCAATTCAGTTTTTGGAGAAAAATCCATCAAACTGCCCGTTTATGACTGTCATAAAAATGAGTGTAGCTGTTGGGAGACGGGAGGACACGCTTCCACCGCAAAAGATGAAAGGATGCATGTCAGAGAGATGGACTACACCCCGCACAACATGGGTGGGTGTCCAAGGTCAAAGAGGAGAATATGTAGGACTTAAGACGAAGACAGGATGGGCTTTCACAGAGACACCATTTGTTTGCACCGTTTGGCACGAAGGTCCGGTTTGAGTCATGAGTGGGCATTTCATGTTAAAATTCTATTTATTATATCCAGCAGGTCTTTGTGGCCTTGGAAATATATTTAATAGATTTGTGAGGGGTTCTTTTAAAGCCGCACACTCACATGATCCACATCGTTTTGCTTCTTTGGATGCAAAGCCTCAGTCAGTTCTAAACTTTTATTTAATTGTTCACTCAATCACTTTAACAAAATCCAATATTCCCTTTGTTAAGATATGGGATGAAAATTGTTTTGTTTGGTTTTTTTTTTAGGACCAATTAAGCTCTAACAGAACAACAACAACCAAAAATGCATTCATGCACACGGGAGGAAGAACAGAAAGGAGGGACCGCGGTCCGGCGTGGATTTGTTGCTCTGTGCAAAGTCAGACAAAGACAAAGCAACTAAACTGTTATTTATTTATTTACTTATTTAGGTTGAGGCTCTGCTTCATTACCACTTTAGAGAATAAAAAATGCCAGCGCGATGTTTGACAATCCATGCATAATGGCACTGTTTATATTACACAATAGGAAATGAATGCATGAAATCATCCTGGGTGCTGAGCGGTCCTCTAGGGAGGATAAATGTGGAAACTCGATTGGAGTGTTCAACTCTAGCGCGCACTGACACACCTGCAGGAACAGAACTCTCAATCTCCTCTGCAAACTTACATTTTGATATCATATGACATAAATAACTGACTGACTGACTGAATTAATGACCAGACTAACACTGCCATCAATATTATTATGTAGTTATATATTGTTATTATTAGTAGTAGTAGTAGTGCTGTGAGATGTTTACTTGTTGTAGGATATTGTCATTGCATATCTATCTATCTATCTATCTATCTATCTATCTATCTATCTATCTATCTATCTATCTATCTATCTATCTATCTATCTATCTATCTATCTATCTATCCATCTATCTATCTATCTCTCTCTCTCTCCCTCTCTTTCTCTCTCTCTCTCTCTCTATCTCTCTCTCTCTCTATCTATCTATCTATCTATCTATCTATCTAACTGGGTCTTCCAATGTAGCAAATTAGAAATTTTGTCTCTAAATACTTGTGGAAACCCAGTGAAATGAAGGATATGTCATATTCTGAGAGCATCCATCTTTTCTCCCTGCCCCTAACTCATCTACTGATATTGTATGATAGTGTATTCATCCTGTGCACCGTGCCATAAAATTACCAAAAGTATATTTCCACATCACCAACACAGAGCGTTGTGGTGCACTGTGGGGCAGTGCAGTAATCTGGGAAACTAGAGGCCCAACCTACAGTGCACCCACTCAACATAGGAGCAGAAGACCTGGAGGAGGTGCACATCTAAACACCACGACATGCATCTGGCAAATGGACAGAAAGTGTCTCCAAAAGAGGCAGGACAGGTCCGCAGGTCATGTGACGTGTGTAGAAAGTTGCTGCTGGTCTTCTTTGGGTCTGCGGTGGCCAGTGCACCTTTCTGTGCCGCAGGGTGACTGCGGTTAGAGAAGCAACGTGAAGGTGAGTCACGCTCACAGGTTTGACAAATGAGTTAGGAAGGACGGCTCGGTGATTGGCGTGGAGCTGGACTCTCCGGGGAACGTAGTAGAGATAAGGACACTGATCAAGGTGCTTCTCGTCCTGGATAATACAAACCATCACTTCAACCCCACATTTGGCCAGAGGAGCAGCCTGAGTGGACAACCCATCTCTCAGGGCTACGCAACTAAGCACCTTTAAAGATCATTTGTCTCCGGGGACATCAAGCTCTCCAAAATCTCATTCCCGGAAGGGGGGGCAGTTCCAGACCATATCTGTCACCTGTCAGTATACGCTCATCATCAAAGAAACATTTTTATGCTGTTTATTGTGTTCGATTGTACTGATTTTATTGATTATATTTTATTCTGACTAACACGCTTTTACAGAATTTCATTTTTCAGACATTGCTTACTGTTTTTCATGTTTCATATTTATCAAACAAAGCAAATTCAAAATACACTATAATTAGTTTATTATGTGTTTTGTCGTGTAATTGAGGATCTTCTTCATGGTCTTTGTCGATGAAATACATGTTCAACAAACGAGTATTTAAATAATAATAATAATATAGAATAACAATAATAATAATATAATGATAATAATAATATAATTATTATTTTCTAATTATTATTATTATTGTTATTATTACATCATACTGTAAGTTTATGCTGTTAGGTTTGCACAGTATATGTATATATAGTATAGTATATACATATAGTATATGTATATTGTAGTCCTGAGCATTATTATTTTTGTTTTTTAATCTTATATCACTTTTTACTTAACTTAAAAACACACAAAAATGGAGACCAAAAGCTAAATCTTCACAGACGAGTCATGAATGGTAGAATTTAGCCTCCTCTATCAACGCTGCTCATTCTTTTCTCTGTCTTTAGAATTTCTAAAAGACTTATTTTGGCAGAAGTAATAGGATAAAAAGGCCTGAATGGCATAATTAGATTAGACTCTTTGCAAGGACAATGTGTACACCATCCAGAATCACTAGTCTGATTTTCTGTCATAACCAGTGAATGACTCATCTTCCTCACTAGAAACAATTTCAAAGAGAAAATATTGCATAAAAAATATAGACGCATTGTGCAAGCTACATTTGTCCATTCACTTATTTTGTATATCTATTATACAATTATTGAATTTGCTCTCGCAGGTAAACGAAACCCAAGAGAAGGATGTCAACAGAATAGAAATGGGGGGTCTAATTCATCATATACATATAACAAATATCCAGGACTGTTTGATAATGTAGAGAATAATTACACGTAAAACTTCACATTAGTATATTAGCTAAATGTGGGACCGTTTCACTAAAAAAATGTAATAATTGCAGAATTTCTGAATGTTCCCCGGATTTCCTTAACCTCAGGTGTTGGACATTTTCCCGATCAGCCGTCAGCATCGTGACAGTCTATTTAAACTCAAGATTCCTGTATCCTTTTCATCCAAATTTCAGTTTTATCCTCACTTTGAAACGGACTCGGTTGCCTTTTCCTGCTTGTAAAGTGCCGCTCATCGTTTCAAGTTTTCTCCTGCCATCTCCCCAATTGCGCTCCACTCCAACCTGTCCACCTGTCACTACCTAACCTATGGCCCCTTCACTTCCTGGAGAGTTTTTGAATAAAGCCTCTGTTTAACACATGGCCCCCATAAGTCTCTAGTGGCTCCACGGGGGCTCGCCGCTCTGTTAGAGTGGCTTTTCCAAATTCAAGTGAGGTCGGCCACGCTCTAAGATTGATTCTAATTGAGAATCCTTGTGTGCATGTCACAACATCTTGAATGGAGTTTTGGCAGCATTATCCACAAATACCTGAGGGGGGGAAATCCAGCTGAAATGTGGATGAGATTCCAGCATAGAGAGCGCTGTACATTGTTGAACACACTCAACTGTCCTCATCCGATGGGTGGAAGCCTCATTTCTCAGCAGTGCTGGTAAACAGCTGTTCTTAAATGACAAAAATGTATGTCAGAGCGAAACTGCAAGAAGTTGACTTTATTGAATTGAATTGATTGAAGTATCAGATTTTAGAGAGAACGCTTCAGTAACAATATGACCAAATGGGGAGAAAAAAAAAAATCGTCATTAATAATCAACCATTACTCTACTTAAACGCATTCAGCAGCACATGATGAGCAAAAAAGTTGTGTTTCCATGGTTTCTTGATTAATCATTCATTCAAAGTTGGAGCCTGGTTAAGTGAGTGAACCTTGTATTTAATGCCTTTTTACGCAGCAGTAGCATCATCCAAATGTTATCTGTAGCTCCTGATTCAACTTCTGCAAGAGTTAAAAGGAATTTTAGCAAATTATTCTTTACAAATCTGCTTCAGTTCAGCTGTTTGAATGGCTCGTGTAAACAGGTCAATTCAGGTCACGTTACAGCGTCTCATTTCTTTAACTCGGCTGTTCAAAAACCACATCGATGTCAAAAGAGGTCAGAGAAATTTTTCAGAATCTAAAGAGGAGCATAAAATTCATTTTGTATCAAAGTCTGGTACAAAAATCCGACTGCATTAAGCAGACGCAAATACTTGAGAACAATTTGTTTCCAACAAAAAAAAAAAAAGGAAAAAAAAAAAGGATTTGGTCTTGGGTCGACAGAAACATCTGTCTGCCAAATACAGCAGCACTACAAAGTTAATAAGCAAAACTGTTTTCTGCCCATCTGCAGGCTTGTTTTTGTGTTTTATCAAGCTCGGGTGGATCCAGCATGCCGTGCGAGCCTGCGTCGACAAAGATCAAAGTCAAAACTGTGACTCTTTCACGAGGATCATTTATGACAGAGGCTCCTTTTTCTATCTCTACAAATAGTGTGTGATATCTCCAACCCGGAGAATAACGTTTCTGTGAAATGTAATCATTAACGCTGATCTGCCTGAACCCCGAAAATTGCCCCTTGTGTTCATGAATGGAAAATGAATGAATCGTGAATTGAAACGTTAACGGCGTAAAGTCAGACAGTTTAGCTCAATGGTGTTTTTTTTTTACTGTTTGAATTATATTTACTGCTAGCATCTGATGTACTCAGAGGGCCCTATTTAAGTCATCTATGGCGGAAAGTCTGGAAAACTGTTGCATTTGGGGGCGTGGCCAAGTCCATTTTGATACTGTCACCGCATTATTCTTGGCACAAAGGGGTCAGATTTCGGTTCCTAATCAGTTAGAAGAGTGTTTTGGGATGAGCATTATTTAAACCAATCATGTGTGCTTGGATGTGATTTGTTGTCATTTAGACGAAAATGATCCCGATTGATGTCATAAGTTTAAAGTTGTTGACCTTTGAAATTGTAGCAACAACATCTAATTCACAGAGTTCCTCCTGCGGTCTCCTCCTTTGCGTCTGTGCAGCAGCTTATCGTTATTAGAGGAACTTCATTCAAATGACCTGACCTGCAGCTGTGCTCATAATCATCATCCGTGTTAGTAAATACCCCACAAAACTGGAAAAATATCAGCATTTAGTAAATATGCCCGTTAGTCTTCTGTCCTTGTACCCAGCCTGGGGAATCCCATCATGGTTGGCTGTGCTGTAGCGGGGAGAAAGGGCTCCAGATGTTTGGCTTTTCTGGTGAATGTGAAAAGAAGAAGGAAAGTGAGGAGGCGGCTGTGGCAGCTCACGTTCACACAGACTCATCTCCAATGCTAATGATGTTCTGGCAAACATTTTTTTTTTTTGCCAGGCTTTATCTTTAATCCACAATGGAAGACGTACGGACAACCTCGCTGAGTGACGACCGTTAGTGGCCTCTCAGCCACCGCATCACACCTGGAGTGAGGATTTGAAATCCTCAGCAGGTAATTAGCTGTGAAAAACACTAGCCTTTGCAGGTTGTCATTTGAAACACTAATTAGAATGTGTAACATTGACACCCAAATGTCTGCTGCTAATAGAGTTTCCGGAGATCACACAAGTCAGAACGCTGCATGTAAATTTTTCACTTACCCGGTAACCCCGCTCCGCTGGAATTTATGTGACTCATTTTCCATTTGGCATGATGCTGTTGTTCGTATAAATTGGAACAATGCAAAATCTGCACAGCGCCTTTGTGCTCTGATGGTGAGCAGAGTCGAAGGATCGGACTCTCTGATCCATCCTGACTCCTCCTCATCTGTGTTCAACCCTGCCCAGCTTTGGTGATCGTTTTTGTCTGTTTGACAGGCGTTCGGCCTACGTAATCAATGTGTTTGATCTGTTTTTGATAAACGTGAATGCGAACATAAGTCGGAGGTGCGGTTTGCTTGTGCATTGATTTTCTGTGTACGGTTATGGTTTTGTAATCATTTCTGTAAACAATTCCAGATGCATTATTTTAAGTGTAGTAATGGCGTCTAATGGGATTGATCCAGGGATTGATCCATGCTTTCCACACTCATCTCCAGTAATTAACCCGATCACAAAAACATCTGCATGGATGTTTAATTTTGCGTTGTTGCGTGTCGATAGAGAACCGCTGGTCATATCATGAGATTTTATGTTATTCTGACAATGTTTAAAAACTCGTTATCTGATATCTGATAAGCTCGTCACTTTCTACGGTTTTAAAAAATCAATATGTAATGCATTTATTGAAAGACACCTCCATCCTTGAACTGTGAAATACCTGCAAACTAATTAATGAGATGAGTGAGAATAATTCAAAATGGCTGCTTAGTCGATAAACCAACGTTCTTCCTGGCTTTGTTTCGTTCTGTTATGTACATACAATCATTGGCGTCGTCACCCAGGTTAAATCCTTCAGCCTCACCTCTGTGATTCTCTTGCTATGTTAAAGAATGCTAAAGTTTCCTTCTGTTGGGTGGTGCACGCCTGCTCTTAAGTGATTTGACGGTGAAAGTGATTCAGACAGGTGCAGACTGATGAGGTGCATATAGCCTGTGGCAACTGTTTCAAGTTGTGTGAGAATAGAACAACCCTTCCTGTCACCGCTGATCATCTTCAGCAGCCGAGAATGACAGGACGGAAATTTTTCTGTCTTAATCACTCCCTCACCTGTCATCTACACCCTTAAGGGCAAACCGGTGTTATCACACACAAACATAGCTGGCTAATTAACATTATGACCAGTTATAAATAATGATGACATCACCTTGTTTAATTTGACTCATCATTGAGGACTGTCTGCTCCTCTTAGTCTGCATTTTTCTGTATAGGATAGAGGATCCCAACAGGACAAACAGATTCAACCGGTCAGATTATTATGTTTTAGTGATGATCTGGACCAGGGATCATCACTAAAATCACCCTCAATATCTGTATTGGCTCCATTTCTACGAACACCTATCAAATGCATGTCAGGAACTGTGAGTTTGCTTCAAAATGTCAACACTTCTTAAAATCTGGGTGAGAACAGATTGCAAATCCAAGCAGATTTTACAATCCGAGCTCCAGATAGAATAACTACAGTATCTAAAATCAAAATGTAAAATTATATTTGCCCTGAAATTACTTGATAAAGGTTATGCAATAATTTCTCATGATGAAATATTTTACTTGAGCGCGTTTTAAGTATTATATATTTTGTATCGACCGACTAAAATGTGTGAGTTGTCCCATTTTAAATGATAAAAAGGCTCACATCCACCCATTCGTCAAGCAGCAGCAGCTTATGTTAAATAATACTCTCTTGACTCTCTAAAGCTTTGAATACATTTGGTGTTATTGCTTCATATATTTTCAAGGATCTGTTGTGGTCCTGAAGTTAATGGCATTCTCGCAAACCTCTTGTTGTATCCCGAGATATAAAGGAGGAAAGAAATTACCAGAGAGTTTGAGTGACTTTATTTTTAACCTTAATATTTTATTTTCCTTCACAGGATACGGGCGCCACCTCACTCCTTCATTTTAAGAGATCGTTTTGGAGCCCAAAGCACATACCATCATTATAGAAGGGACAAATACAGATCCCAGTGACCATGATAGTTAACTCGATAATGTATCCTTCTTCTTCTCTTCTAGTACGATTGTTAGTTTATACCTCCAAATCTTTGCTTGATGACTGTAGGTCTGTTATTCTTTTGTTGTAAAGAGACGGGATATATCGGTAGCTACGAGGGGCGCAGTTGTTGTAAAGGTCAAACGGACACATTTCAGTGTAATGCACACCTTCCTTCAAAATGAAAATCATTATAGTGTTAAGAGATGCCCAAAAAACACAACTTTCATGTACCGTTAATACTGCATAAACATAAAATGCTATGGATCAATACAAGGGTTTAAGCTACAGAAATGATAAAAAATGGAAGTCCTGCCTGTGGCAGAAATGAGAAAGAACTTTATCCTGAATAATAATGTTTTTTAAGTATTCTCAACTAAAGAGCAAGACATAATCTAGTATATATGTATATATATATATATATAATAATCCAATAAAATGTGTAAGATTAGGTTTATTAATCTTATAGAATGATGTAGGAGGCCCTTAAAGATGAACTATTTAAATTCTTAAAACGCTAATAGACCTTAACATCAAATAACTGAGTCTGTAACAAAAAACAAAAACAAAAATAAAACAAAACAGTACCCCCCCCTTCATGCATAGAATGGATCAGTCCAACTTTGGCTGCTGTGAAAGCTGTTTGCTAATGCTGCTAAAGTAGTCCATATCAGATAACAGGTAGTGCGTATCTACGACCACATAGGAAAAAGATGAGCTCTTTCCAGCAGAGGAGACGATAATTCAATCAACACCTCCTTCGCTAAAGGCGCGCGTGTTGACGCACTTTAGAAAGAGACTTGGCACAGCGTGCTGTCTGCAGGCTTTCATTTTACCGTAGTTAAAAATACATTGGATTGCAGTGGGTAAGCATGTCTACATTTCCGGTCCTGGATTTGTTAAAACAAATAAATCTTGATGCACCATTCTGACCAGAGTCGTAAATACGAAGCGTTTTTGTGAGATGTTTGTGAGATTGTGATTAATTGTTGATCAGGTGTGACTGTATGTTGAGTTCTGGTGCGACGTCTAGCTGCAACCCTGTCCTACATAAACCTGGCGGGGGCAGGGGTTAGGTGTCACCAACTTCTGTAGACTGAGAGACAACATGGAGAAAGTCAATAAAAACACGCTCATATCACAACATCCATTTGATTTTCGCTCACAGAGAAACATCACCCCCCAGCATCCGAGCTTCGCAGATAAATATTGACTTGAATGTGGAAATCTGGCTACTGTACTGTGGATTGGCCCAGAAGTTAAAGGCTTTCGGGCAGAGGTGAGACAGAGACTCGTTCTGGCACACCGAGCATAAATAACATAAAGAACATAACTGATCATCACTACCACGCCTGCTTCGTTCCTGCTGGGGGCAGTGGGAACACGGTTACAGAGCAAAAAGTACACAAAGCTTTTTTTACTGCCAAGTATGTGTGTGTGTGTGTGTGTGTGTGTGTGTGTGTGAGTGTTGACTCGGAGCAGCACAAAGTGAGATGTTGCTCAATAGATAAACGGTTAAATAAATTTCAAGACTTGCTTAGCATAGCAGGTTTTTGGCTTCTTTAGAGATTTTGATAGTTTCATGGTTCCAAAGGGGCTGTGGGATCGAGTTCAAGAGTTTCATAGCCGTACGGAAGCTGGAATTAAACTGTAAATATTTAACCAAATTGAAAATGCACATATTACTCCCTGATTAAAAAATGAATATTTTTTGTAAAATTGTGCACCTCCTTCATTAGATTTCTGATTCTGTCATTCTATTCTATCTCTATTTTATACTATTCTATTTTGGACTGTACGTGTGACATGCTGACACAAAATCTTCGTTTTTGTTTGCACGATTGCATGATTTATATATATATATATATATATTTTGTTTGTGAACGACTTTGATTCAGATATCAATGACTCTGCTCCATACCTCTTCTCAAACAGGATATATCTTATTACACCCATCATAGAACATAAGAAGAAACTGTGTTTGTTTGTCTGTTTATATATCTATTTATTTATTCTGAAAATGAAAGCAATATTGCCAGACGGAACGCGAAACAGCACAGTTTGGGCGACGACAGCACCAACCCAAATGGCCCCTGTGAACCTTCACTGGCTTCATTAGCTTCCTTGTTAAGCCTCATCCCGCTATTGACTTATTTATCTTTCTTTGTTTTTTTTTCTTCTTCAAACGTTGATTTGAAGTCACGCACTGATGATTTGACGATGCCACGTCTCGGCATTAAACCCGGCGATTCGTTCTGACAGCGTTAGCGAGCTTGAAAATAACAGGCTTCCAGTGGATGTTTCCAATTACACTGATATGTGCATTCTCACCGTGTGTATCTAAGCCGTGGCAGGTTGGCCCGGTTATGTAAGTGAACACAGCTGTGATTGGCATTGCTAATGGCGCCTTTAGTCATGAGTTTGGCTGAAATATATGCCTCCATTTGTGGGCGCCACTGACAGATTATATCACTGAACTGATTAATGTGCCATCCCCTCCGCGGGGTTTAGAATCATTTGGCTTACCCCGTGACCTCTGCCGCACATGAGACTCAGCCACGACGTGACCTGACCCTGATCGCCTGTCTCTCATACATAGCACAGGTGAAACACATGCAGCCCCCCTCGGCACACCCACCGGATTTTAATTGGATTCCTATCACAACACCTTCTCTCTCTCTTTCTCTCTTTCTCTCTCTCTCTCTCTCTCTCTCTCTCTTTCTCCTTCTCTCTCTCTCTCTCTCTTTCTCTCCCTCTCTCTCTTTCTCTCTCTCTCTTTCTCTCTCTCTCTCTCTCTTTCTCTCTCGCCCCAAAGAGAACTGACTTTAATCCATATACATATACTGTACTAATCAGTGTTCTTAAATATCCCTTGGAGATGCTGTGGGAAATGTAAAACAAGAAAACAGCGCGGCAAACCACACGTCTCACACATGTGGAACCCGAACCGGAGTAATTGTAGTGTGTCAACAGCAGTACTACTCACCAGTACTGTGTAGTACTCTCCACTCGTTAGCTAATTGGCTAAGTTTAGATACATTTCATATTCATATACTACTTAAATAACAACAGAACGTTTTATTGAAAGAGCACGTCTGTATTGTTTGTATATATTTTTGTGTTTTGTCGATAAAGTTTTTTTTTAAAATAACAGCACAGTACCACAATAATAGGAAGTTTTATTTTCACACAGGCGACGTCACTCTTCATTTAAGCGTTCTCCTCCTGAATTAAAATCCCATTCTGTCATGTGTTCTCCGCTTTCCAATTACTACACAGGCCGGTATCAAATGGAGTTTTAATTAATATAATTTTTTTGATAATTATACTGAAGATTGCCACCGGTTCAGGGCAATAAAGCTGACCTTTTTTGACGGTAATACCATGGATGAAATGGCGTTCACTGTGTTGCCCCTAATATCTGTTTCACTCTATTACCCCCATCTCGTCCAGATTTGGTTCTCCTAATTAATATTCCAATTTCATGTTAATCATCTAACAATATTTTCAAGGCTTCATTAGTTTGTTCTGTTAATTTGGCATAGAGACAAGCTCCAGTGACTGACGCTATTGATGTGTTTTTATGGGATTAAACACGAGATAAAACGGCCACAACAAAGTCCAATTCAGACTCCTCGAGTCCCCTTTATTCTGACAAAAAACCGGGAAAGAAGGGAAAAAAAATGAAGACGTTGATACGCTAAATGGGTTCAAATGTGTGTCGCGTTTACCCATTACAAGGTCACTGATACATTTAAATGCTCCAGAGGAGAGAGAAAGAGAGAAAGGATTGATTGAACAGATTCAACGTCCCGCTCTGCTCATTAGACTCATTTCTCAGCTGCCTGGGGTTAATTACCACACACACACCTCACGCTGTTGTTCCACTTACATCATAATTACTGTGGCAAAGATTGAGAACAATCTAAAGCTCATGATATGAAGCCTTCTCCCATCGACTGGACACACACACACACACACACACATACACACATACACATACACCGCTGGCATTAATGCTCTCTCTACACCTCC